>SGPM01000149.1:0-62737 GCA_004802725.1 Antrodiella citrinella | reverse complement strand
GGGATGGCGGAGACCCGGGAGATGGGGAGCATCCCGCCGAGGACCTAAAATGATTGTTGAGATGACGTACGACATAAGAAGAGGAGAAAGGATGAAGTGTACCTGCATCTCCATGGCCACTAAGTTGGGCATGACGAGTCCTGGGCAGTCAACGAGCCGGACTTCCGGTGTCCAGAACAGCGTTTGGAAATGTTTCGTCTGCGAACTCGTTCTAAGCATGTGATGAGCTGTTACCCGTGATCAATGGAACATACCTTTCCTGGAGTGTGCGAGGCCTGCACTTTGTTGATACCGAAAAGTGCGTTTAGCAGAGACGACTTCCCAACGTTGGGTTGGCCTGCATGGAAGATCGATGAGACAACTGAGTTCAACGGGATATTCACGCGGACAAAGCACGTACCAATCAAGCCAACGGTCAAGTACTCGGGCTCACTTTCAGTACCTTCAGCACCATGCAGACTTGAAGCCGACGCGCCACCTACGACGGTTCCAACTTGTTCGCCTTGAGCATGCAGGACCGCATCCCACGAGACGCTCTTCCTCACAACAGATCTCCGTTGCAGGAAAATTGAACCTTCCGGACGTTGCGGGGGTTCCAAAAGTTCTGCGTGCATGTCCCGCAGAGCCTGCACGAGCGACTCTTTGAATTGGAGTGGGATATGCGGCTGGTGGGCGTGTGTTTTCCCCTTGCCTTGGTCCGTCGTCTGATCGGCTTCGGCATACGCCTCAACACGGACAACAGGCATACCGGGGTACTTCGCTTGGAGAGATCGCGTCCATTCGTCCGCACGTGTGGGTCCGATGATGTCCACTTTCGTGAGGACTAGGATCGTACGCGTTCGGTTGGCTTCATGGGAGGCGGATAGGTATGCGACGAGGGAAGGAGGGAAGTGAAGGAGGGGACAACGGGAGTCTAGCAGGACGAGGATGATTTGGGATATCTCGGAGACGCGCCATCTGGTCAGTACCACATAAGTCAGCTATCGCAAGTGCTCGAGAATGATCGGACTCACAGCTGACGCCAGACTTCCAGATTCCGTTCGAACACTGTCGGAGCACGCGGCATCGCAGGAGATCGCGTCTCATCGTCTGAGGGATGGACCTCAAAAGGATTGCACCATTCATGTACGATATCATCCGCCTGATCCAACCACTTCTGGAAGACCACCTCCTCGTTCTCCTCCAGCTGTTGTTTGCTCATATCGTAGCGCCACTCCGGACGTGCAGGGCAGGTCAACTTCCTGGTAAGTTGAGCTTCCACAAGGGGTTCAGCGCGCAAGATAGCCACCTCATCAGGTACCGGCCTCTCCAGGTGCAAGACCGCCGCCATCTCCATCGAATCTTGCAAGAACCGTTTATCGAGCTTGACGAAGGCCGACTGCAGACGGCGTGCGGCCTCGCGAGCCTGAGAATCGGAGGGCGCTGCGTGGCCGGCCCAGACTTTGTGTTTGTCTGCTTTGACGGGCTGCGGAGGAGAGATGTCGCCACGCTTGATGGCGCGTTTCTCCAAGAGCTGTGCTCTTCGTTTCTTTGCACTGTAAGGTCGTTTGCGCGCCAAGGCGGGAGACGGCATAGTGGATAGGTGTAGATGGGTAGTAGCCGGAGAGTTTTACAGTAACTAGTGAAGAGAAGTGGGCGAGGTTGGTCGCTTCGAACGACTCTTTTGACGGACTTGAAAGAATCTGATCAGGTCACTTGATATACTGCTGTAGAGTCATCGTCACTTCGGCTCCGAGTGGTGTACCCTCGGAACCTGGACTTGCCCATGTACTCTGTAAAATGAGATGGAGTCAGGCAATTGGACTTCTCAAACGCAAGATATGCCAGTGGCAGAGAATCTACCATGACAAGGATCCGACTAGTACTCATCTCAAACTTCGGACCCGAGAGCGCCTAATAAAGGCGATACGGTGTTCGAAAACGACGTCGCCAGGTGTCCTATAGTGACGGTGGAGAACTTTCAACTAGGATGAATCAATAATGAATAAGAGCTCGAGATGAGCGTGGTACCACTCACAGTCGTCGCCGTTCAAGTTAAGAAACCAAAGTAGCTGCTGTGTCGGACGTGCGCCGGGGTTACTTGATGGGGCCTCATGAGCATGGGCTATGTTACCATCACGTTTCTCCCCAATCTGCGATAAGGGCTGCTCTAAACGCAGTGACTCGTAGTGTTGTTACGGCTCCGGCTTGGCCCAAAGCCCCGGCTTAGGCCCACGAAGCCCCAGCTTAGGCTCAAGAATCTTGAGGCCGAGCCGTCGAGCCTCAAAGCCGGCCGGCTCAGGCTTAGCCGCGGCTTTTTCCCAAACAGGAAACTGGAGTTGAATGGCATGAGACGTCACAGGGAGGCAAGATAAAGAATATGTATTGATATTGTACAAGTGTGGGATGTACAGAGATCATTACAATGCTGTAGGAAGTGGCCATCGACGCAGGCCCAGACAATAAGCGCCCATGATTCAGACGAGATTGCTGCTGCGCAATAGTGTTCGGAAAGGTCACATTTTGTCACATATTTGTCACCCGGAATACAGCGAACAATTGAATCTCCGTCTTGTTTTGTTCTGTTCGTCTTCCACTGCAGCATGAACAAGTAGTATTGAGTGTGTAACTATACGACAAGATAAAAAGGTAACATATGAGACATTAAGGAGTTATAAGGAAGATATCACTAGTACGTTTGACGGTGGTAAAAAGAATGTGAACAAATACAATATGTGCTTGCCAGTCTTAGGACGGCGGCACGTGTGGTGCAACATTTTCGACTCCAGGCTGAGGACGGCGACGACCTTGACGGAAGAGCGCGGTGAAACGCGGATTCTCAGTGAGCTCTGGATGTTCTTGCAAGTGCTCCTGAATCCGCTTCTTGATTTCCGGGTTTTTACCTGTGTCCGTGACTTTCAATGCCCGCGCAAGAGTAATGAGATCTTCCTTGCGAGTGTACGAACTCAGGGCGTTGTCGAATACCTTGGATGATGCACCCTCAACAATGCGCTGATCACGGGCAGCTGTCTCGGCAGCTTTGGCATCCTCCTTTGCCTTATCCGCTGCCTTCTTCTCCGCTGCCTGC
Organism: Antrodiella citrinella; assembly: GCA_004802725.1. Taxonomy (NCBI): domain Eukaryota; kingdom Fungi; phylum Basidiomycota; class Agaricomycetes; order Polyporales; family Steccherinaceae; genus Antrodiella; species Antrodiella citrinella. The sequence goes on along the minus strand of SGPM01000149.1, from coordinate 59,670 downwards.
TTCTCCTCTTCGCTAAAATGTGTCTGCAGTGCTGGTCCTGAGACCATACGAGCCTTTATCTTGCCGGTACCGCGAGTAGATTTGCGTGTCGCGTTTGCAAGTCGTGTCTTCTCCTCTTCAAGTTGCTTGAGTGCAATGGTGCAATGTGAACTAGCACTTTGGTGCATAGCCTCTGTTTGATGGAGAGCGTGCCGGAGGGAACGACGGTCTGCTTGGATGTTGAGAATGTGAGAGATCATGTCGTCCGGAGACATCCGTTTTAAGGTATCGAGAGGGAGGTCGGGAAAGCGATCTTCGGACAAGTGGTCTGAAAAAGTGTGGCGAGTGACTGAGCGGGTGACATGAGCAGACTCGTGCTGTTCCAACGAATTTGTGTGCTCTGAGTCCGTATCTGAGTCCGCTGTTTCCGAATCTGAATCATCTGAGTCCACATCCAAGTTGTAGTTCTGCGCGTAATCACTAGCCAGCGTTACAAGCCATGATCGTGGTTCTTCTGAGTCAGCGTCAACCATCTCCACGTCCAAGTCCTGATTTATGCTGGGTTCAAGTTCACTGGCGGCCGATGTCTCCAAAGTCACTGGCATTGTGGTACACCATGTGAATTGTCCGAAACACTCCACATCCACGATTTCAACATCTCCTTCATCATCCTCCGTGTCCACACCACTATCCGAGTCTGAGCTGTCCGAGTTGTGGTACTCGGAGTCATCATTACTGTCATCGCCGCCTTCATCGTCGCTGGGAACGGCTGGGTCCGAAGAGGGAACGGGATCAGGGTATGATGACGGAGCGTGGGCTTTGACCGAGAAGCATTGGCTAGGTGCGAAATCTTCGTCGGTGAAGACATTGGGGTTACGTGGGTAGATACCAGTGGCAGCAAAGGCCTGCTGAACCAACGATGCAGGCATGCACTTGTCTCGGATGGCCATGTATTCCTCGATGACATTATAACGAGAGACTTTCTTGCCCACATCCATAAGCGCATCACAACGGACTTTCCACTGTGTTTGTGTGTGCGAAAAGATCACAACATCAAGAGGCTGTACTTTATGGGTGCACTTGGAAGGGAAGCAAAGCATAATGACAATGTGGCCATCCAAATTGTGATAAATCGCGCCTTTGATCTCGAGACACTCATGCGAGTCATGTCCATCAACAATGAGAAGAACAGGTTTCGTGCGATCTGTGACCTGAGAATAGGCGTATGGAAGGAAAACACCAGAAATCCACGATGCTGCATGTCCGCGATCCGTCCAGCCTGACTCCGAGATACCGACACTGCAAAACGATGTCAGTAATGAGATAACATCAACGAAGTCGACAAATCTCACCTCCCGACATTGTCGACGCCGCGGATGTCTGGGTATGGGCCATCAGTAAGAATGAAAGTGGTTGGCGCAACCTCTCCCGCTGCAGAGATGCACTCAATGACGGTGACAAGCTCCAGGTTGTCGCTCCGTATCTTGTAGCGGCACTTCTTCTTCCGGAAGAAAAAATGCTTCGTCTTCCCTCCCTTCCGGCCACCTCCCAACTGAAGCCCCTTCTCGTCCATATTCCAGATCTGATTCGGCGGAATCTCCCCGTACTGCTCCTCGAGTTTGGCAAGTTGCTCGAAGTAATGTTGAATCGTAGGCTTGTTGAAGTTCTTTCCGCGCGTCGGATCGAGCCCAGTCGCTTTCGCCTTGACGAGCACGTCGCTGTAACGAGCAACGAAACGATCACACCAATTCTTGCCAGGGGACTTTCCAGTGAGTTCGCGGACGTAGGCTCGGAGCTGAGATGCATTCAATGGGCGTCCCTGCGTAGCATTAAGCTCCATCCAATCAAGAATGGCCTGCTCCTCTGCGACTTTCAAGAGACGATGTGAGTCGTACGCCTCTGCTCGAGGAGCGTGTGTACCGTGGTATCGGCCATCGAGTGTATTCCGGGCAACCTGTTTTAATAAATAAGGTAATAAGGTGAATGACCGCAATCTATGAACAGAGGTACGTACATGCTCTTCTCTTGCAGCTTGTGAAACGTTCTTGTACCGCCCAGTGTTGAGACCTTCTATAGCATGCGAAATCCTGTCTTCATAGGTCGGATCATGAAGACTGGTGTGGACTCGATTGGGCGCCATGACCACGATTCGCAGCGCGGCACACACTACAGCCGCGCTGCGAAATGGATGCGCGAGATTTGAAAAAGAAGCTTGCAGGTCAAGGAGAGGTGTTTGGTTGGTCGAGGTTACTCGTAGATGCTGCCGAATGCCTGCGCGGCTCGCATGGGTTTGACTTCAAACTCCGCTGTGCCGTGCACACGGCAGCTGAATCACGGCGTGACAACTGCCTGTTTTGTAGCCCCTCTCCCTCTTCGCTTTTCTTCCGAAACAAGTACCAGGGTATGTTCATAAAGATATTATAGGTCTACTGTACAAGTTTGAGAGGGCGAGGAAGAGTGAGCGTTGAGTTATTCAAACATTCCCAACATCTGGTGGTTACGAAGATATGGTGGGATATAGTACCGTCAAACTACTATACGCCGCACTAGCTTGGATTTTGAGCTTCTGATGAATATCTACCAATTCCGCGCATATCTTGAAATCGCTAATTAATACGTGAGGTTTTGGGTTGCAAGTTCTGTGCTTACCTGAAGCCATATTCCGTGTATGAATTGAATTTTCTCCACGACAGACAACATGCTCACTTCGATTGGTCCAGCATTGACACCTCCATCTACGCCGTGTACAGTATACGCCGGACACAAAACTGCTAAAACGTGAGACAGATGAAGAGCCTTCATCATACCTCGTGCGGGCCCGAGCGACTTGGATTGAACACGATGAACCAAATCTCTGAGCTGTGGTGCGTGAGACTGATAAGTGGCGATTTAAGCGAGTAGGAAAAGACTACATACCAGTTCGCCCATCCTTCAAAGATAGGTGAGAAATTATCAAGGGAAAATACTGTTTACATATGCGACTCACCTGTTCTCCCTGTTGCTCAGATTTTGAATGCTTTGTGCGTGTAGCTTTGTCCACACATTCAACGCGCTTTGCAGATCGGTGTACAAGCGTTCAAAAGCATCTGTTGCGTGTTGCGCAGCGGCCTCATGGGCTGGAATGGTCTGTTGAAAGGTTAGACAGTATACGTCTGTGACTGGCGAATTCTCGTACATCTATCGCAATCTTGAAGAGCAAGACCTTTTCCTCTATATCAACCTTCTCATCCCGAATAAGCGGTACGGAATTTTGAACGAAGTCTGTGAAGAATCAGCCACTTCCAGTGCATTGTGGGGCGAGAAACGTACCCTCTAACATAGCGGAAGCCTCTCCAGCGACTTCCCGTGACTTCCACAGTAGATCTCTATATTGCTGTCAACGCAAGGTAAGGGAATCTATATAACGGGTGACTAAAACGACGAGCCTACTTGGTGATATCCTCGCAAGTCGGTCTGGAACTGAAGGACGTGCTGACGGAAGAAAAGATGAGGATCAAAGAAACTGAGAGTTTCGGCAGCAATGAGAGAGAGCTCTTCGTCTATCTCGGAAAATGAGTTGTGAATGAGTACCGCGTCGAACGTTAGACATTGGACGTCGCGAATGAGCTTCTGTCTGTCCTCGTCTTGGGATATCATGGCGAGATTTCGAAAATATGTGTCACCAATATCTCCGCGTGATCCCTGCGTACGTAGATCTTTTTAAGTTCCTTGTAGGTGACAGGTCGTTATCGTGGTGCGATTAGTGTTCAAACTCAGCCACAGCACGACGTCCTGTACCTGTTCATATGATGGCTCAGAGACGCACCTCCGTCCTCATTCCTGAGATACCTTGCGCATCACACTGCTGCTCATGAGAACGGAGCAACACGTTGAGACGGAGAACAGGCGGACTACGTATCGTTTCGTCTAGGTTTCTCAGAACGTACGTCCTATTAAACTTCCCAGTCATGCATCAAGCCTTCCAGGAATTCAGATATCCTTTCAAACGGTCTTCTCAGCGTTAGTGGTGAGTTCGGGCTCCACAGAAGTGCACAGCGGAGCGCTCACCAGAAGGGAAATATCACAACTTCGGGCTTGCCGGAAGCAAACCAAGACCTTGCGTTAACACTTATGAGAGTCGCTCCGGATTGTGATTGACTCCAAATATCCCAGTATGATGTTCTAGTAGATGAAGATATTCCTTTGCAGGAGCTATCTAGCAAGACGTATATGCACGAATGGGATCAACGTCGCCTGACGCCCAGGCTTGTCAGAGCGCGTAAGAGGAAAGCTACAACAACACGCACCATCGACGAGGTAACAACGTGTAGTATACGGTGCCATCGTTTGAACAGCAGCAAAGACATTGTGGGCGTTCGGTGTCAGAGAAAGCAACCTGTGAGGAATCAGAGGATACGGAATCCGGGAAGTTCGTCCTCATGCTGACAACGTTTTCTCTGCTGTGGGAGCGGAGGAAAATATGTGTGTCTACGCACGTTTCTTGCGAAACGCTGGCATAACAAAGATGAACGTCAATAGAAACATGCTGGACTTGAGCCAGACCATGAATGTTGTCTAGCAACCTCAGTTCGAGCGAGTTCAAGTTGGAGTTGACGTGGACGATGACGGTAATACGGGAAAGCGCCGAAAAGGCAACCTTCCGGAGGCCCGTGCATAACAGACAACAACAACATCTTCATTTTATGGACTCACAGGAGGAAGGACTTGTCGTGCAGAGTCCTGCGAAAACTGGGCTCCCCCCTTGTCAGATCATCTCATAAGCAGGTTGAGACCACAGCTTCTGTCTAGTTAACACAACAGCTATAAAGATACACACTACACATTGTAGACAAATTTTTACTTTCCTCTTTTCGCAACGTTGACTCTTTCTTCTTCATCTAGAGAACCTTCTCAACCATACCCAAACCCTCACTCTCGAGCAGTACACGGATCGGGTCGCAGATTTCCTTGGTGTAGGGCGCCAATACACCAGGGGTGTTGATGACGCCGTCCAAGACAAGCTGAGTAGCGATACCGCAGGGAACACCAACGGTGAGGGCCATAGCAGAGTACCCGGTGGGGTCGCCGTACGCCTCCAAGGTGGAGGTGAGGATGTTCTACAACCATAGCATATCAGACGAGTGGCAGATTACGTGAAGATCGACCACCTACCTCAGTGCCATCCGCCCACTCAACGAAGAACTTGTGCTGGAGCATGACGAGGTCGCGCTCTCCCTCCTCGTACTGCATCAGGTTCTCGAGCTGTGCGCAGAGGGTATCGAGAAGGTTGCCTGCACGAGGAGCGACCTTGGCGTCAGAGAAGAGGCCGATCCACTTCAAGCCGGAGATGATGCGGGTGCCTTCAGCTTCGTCGGGGAACGCGCAGATTGTCTTGATACGAGAAATGATAGCACTGGACGAATGATATATCAGACTTGGGACATAAGAATGGTAGTAGAACATACCTCTCAGTAGGCTCGTTAGCACCGGTGACCTTCTGAGATACTTGAGCCCAGGTCAGGCCGTCGTTCAACCAGTCCTTGACAGTGGAATCCAACCAGCCGAGCTGCACAAGGGCCTTGATGAATTCAGGAAAGCCTTGGTACCTCAGTGTACCGCGTACGACGGTCTCTGCCTCGGGGATACGGTAGTACTCGCGGAAGGGAGTGGAGTTCCTGTTGGGGTAGGCGACGAAGGCGTATGCGTTCGAGATGAAGTATGGCTTCGCGTAGCCCATAAGGTCCTGACCGCTGATGTCGAGCTGCTGGCCCTCGGAGAGGTAAGAAGCGTCGTTTAGGAGGGCTAGGAGCACGCCTCGAGAAGACCAAGAGAACTTGTAGCCGAGCGGGTTACCTGCGCACTCGGGCGCAGGGAGACCACCGCAGTACGACAGGAACTTCTTGATCTGTGATCGCATGGTTCATATCAGGTGTAGTGGGACTTAGACATACAAGACGTACCTTGCCACCCTTCTCGTGGACTTCGTCGATCGTCTTGACGGCGTAGAGATGGTCGATACCAGGGTCTAAGCCGATCTCGTTCATGACCACGATCCCTGCAGCCTTGATCTCCGGTTCGAGCTCACGGATCGCAGGACTAACGTAGCTGGTGGTGACAACGTTCGTCTTGCTCTTGATGGCAGCTTTGATCACTGCGACGTGGAACGTGTAAGGGATGAGAGAAATAACAAGATCGTGCTCGGAGATGGCTTTCTCAAGAGCGGCAGTATCGTTGACATCCAGTGAAATACCAGTGGTACGGGGCAGATCAGCAGCCAGGGCCTCCGCACTCGCAAGAGTTCGGCAAGCTATGGTTGCATTCAGATACCTCAACATATGAGCCGTGCACAGAAAACTTACCAATTGTGAGACTGTTGGATGGCTCGCGCACGACGTACTCTGCAGCAGGTTTGGCAACAAAGCCACTTCCGAGAAGTAGGACCTTCTTGGCTGCCTTACCAGCAGCAGCATGGCCAAGAACTGGAAGGACGTTCTTGCCCTCCTCGATCAGTGCACGACCGAATTCTGGCAGAACAAAAGCAGCGGAGTGCACGTTCTCGTTATAGTACCTGGTGCCGGTCACCTTCCTCACTGGTTTCTTCAAGTCTCTACCAGCTTCCTTCGAGCAGAGGATGAAACCGATCTGACCGGATGGGTAAGTGGGGATGGTGGTGAAAGCATAATCGGAAACAGGGAAGAGTTCGCGTGTGCTCTTCCTCAGCTCGTTGATCAACGGAAGGTGGAGCCAAAGACATTCTGCTTGGGTTGAGATGTGGCCGCCCGGGGTCAGAGCACCGTGGAGAAGTTCAAAGTATGGCTTCTGGAATAGGGACGCGGCAGGACCGACGGGATCAGAGGAATCGGTGATAATGGCGTCGTATGTGGAGGTATTATCAGCGAGGAACTTGAAACCATCACCGATGAATACGGTGACGCGGGGATCGGAAAGGAGAGATGACATGTGTGGAAGGAATTGCTTCGACACCCGGACGACAGCCTGCGTAATTGTCAGTTCATTGCAATGACCAGATATCAAACTACACACTTCGTCAATGTCGCACAGAACGACCTCCTCTACGGTATCGTGTTTGAGCACTTCACGAACAACACCGCCATCTCCGCCTCCGATGACGAGGACCTTTTTGGGGTTTGGGTGACTTGCGAGAGGCAAGTGGGCGATCATCTCTTGGTATCTGTGATCTTCGATGAGGTATTGTAACGCGCCCAGATGAATTACTGCACGTACGAGAATTCGTCGCGTTCTGTGCATTGGATGACACCATCGAGCACGAGAACGTGTCCATACGTCTCTGAATCAAAGACAAGCACATCCTGATAAAGTGATTTCTCGACGTGCAGGATCTTCTTCACTTTGAGAGTCATCGCTTGTCCTGGCCATTGGGACGAGATCTCGCGGAACCAGCCATCTAAGCACATCTTTAGCATGTTCCAGAATCAATCAGAGAGTAATTACCTTTTATCGAACGATGCGTCAATGGTGCCATAGTGAAGGTACTACTAAAGACCTAGGGTGGATGGAACGGACAGAGGTCCTTTGAACGAAAGATTTTAGTTGCTCGAGTCATATCTTGATCATAGATTAGATTTTAGCGGCAATCGCCGACCACCAACGCTCGGAGACAACCGGACACTACCTGTTTCCAAGCGATCCGATGACCTGCCGCCCAAGACCTGCCAGTTGTATGCGACTGGCGCGTGAATGAACCTGGATGTCATGTGGAAACCATGAGAGTCGTGTGTTCAAAAAATCACATATCTGAAACAAATGGTAGTGAGTAATGTCAATCAATATAACACGCTTTCCTCCATACTCAAGACGATTAGCTGCGAACTCGGAAACGCATGGTGTCCATGATGCATCGAAACATGACTGAATCTGTTAGATGCTCTATCATTATGGACAAATCGTGGCCACTGATGCATGGCACTGCCAGCGCGAATGTGGCTACAGGCTAAGGCGAAGCAGCTCCGTGTTATCTTGACGCAACCTTGTGTAGTACTGTAGTGCCTGTGATGCTGTTCTCGCACTGGTGGTCACTTGGACTGTACTGTGAGCTGCTCTCTTGCGTGTCCTTCTCTCAAACTGACCGATTTTTCAGTTACTTTATGCTTATGATCAGACGCGTCAGATCCCTGGAATGTTGCGGCGGAACGCCTTCAAAGGCTTCCGTCCGCCCACCCCCCCCCCCATCTGTGCTCAAGACCGAGGTCGTGTCACCCCAAACTATCATCAACACCTGGACGCACACCTTACGCGTGCTCGCTGCGTGTGAGTTCTCGGACATCATACTTGATCTCGGATCGTTTGTGTCGAGAGTACCCTTCACGTGGGACGACTACGCGCCTGTGAAGTGGGCGGCCGTTGACGATGCTATTATGTTCCACTACCCTCGGCTCAACTTCTTCGAGATCGTTCTTCCGGATGTGCTCCCTTCCCAGGACGGCGCGACTGCGCGGTATCGCTGTGCGAATGATCTGGTGTGTGCCATGTTCCAGCGTACGGGTTGGAGGGGGATCGTGATGAGTCAATGCTACGAAGGTCGTCGTTGTTGCCTTCACGGCGAGCCTGAGGTGAGTAACGTGGGTTCAATATTATCCGATGTACTCGCTTCTGACTGCTCCTCCAATAGCACCTCGGATAACTACCTGTATTTCGCTCTCTGAGCTTGGACCCCTCTGTCACGTTGCTCGTTCATTGTTCGTTCGGGGATAGTATCAGCACTATCTCATGCTCCCAACCGCCAGTCGTCGAGTTTCGAGTTTCCGGACACACATAAGACTACTCCATCTCCCAGAATCATGGATTGCCCTCTCCCTCCAAGCCGAAATCCGGCGATCGTCTGCGGAATGGGACGGAAGTTACTATGTGTTATCAGGGGTATGTCTTGAGATGAGAACGTCTACATCGATATAGAGGTCTTTCGTCCCAAGAGGTTCCTTGAATCCCAACAAGAGCAGACGGTACGTGTTCGGGTTTGGGCAACGGTACGAATCATCTGTCCAAACTCCTCAAATTTCCTCATTCATCAATGCGACAGACTCTGCCCCGGGAAATATTTCCCCGAAGCGTGCATCTTCGTCGTGTCCGACATCGTCGCGACGATGAACGTCCTCAAAGCTAAAGACGAGTACGGGCGGGAGATCACACCGGAGGCGAAGTTCACTGACGGGTTTTCCAGGTTCGTGGTTTCTTCATGTAAATGGATAGATATCGTGCGCTGGGATTCTGATCTTTTCGCTGTGCTTTAGTCGTCCTCAGCTGTTCGGATGCGTGTTGGGGCCACGATCCGTCGCGGCTCTGCCGTTGATTCAAGAGTTGGACATGGACGCGAACATATAGATCTGGGACGTCACTTTCTCAAAAACGTACGGAGAACCTCCAGGATGAAATTTGACAATTTCGTACCTGGACACAACTGGACACGATGGACTCCAAGGAATATGCTAAGTCGGAGGACAGCATTACGAGGGACGAACACGTCGCGGCCTCGTTAGTTATGATGGCCGGAAGAACCGCTCGTGCGTGCGGAACGTGATCACGGACGTGTATAAATGAGTCTCATTCTATATACATGATATGCTCATACCACCAAGACAGCTGAGCAGTTAACACCAAGTTATTAACTGTAAGTGCGCTCCAACCACATTAAGCGCCCATGGTCCGGGCAAGACTCGTATTTACGATCGCACAACGCAAGGACTGCCACAATAGCGACATGTCTTCACGGAATGATACATGTAAGTCCTCAAAACTCTTTGCGTGGCAAAACGGAACCTGATGCTGGACCATTTCGCCCTCACTAGTAGGAAACTTTGTGCTACGGGTACACTTTCGGCGTTGCTTACGCTAGATACCCGAGGGATGTAAGCCACCTTTCTTTCAAAGGTGTACCATTCCAAGGCGTCGGCAGTGCGTTCTGTGCTTCCTAAGCCCGGAGGCCTTACAATTCCTTGCGACTGGTACCGCACGAAGGACGCGTCAGTGTCTGGTGAGCGAGTATAAGAACGGCGGTGATAGGGAGGGTGTCTGGTACCAACATCGTCTCCCATCTTCTCTAGCTACTTCAATTCCTCCAACATTTCTCAACTACTCCAACGCATACGACACTTCGTCGTACACAGCAAACAACCCAAACCAACCATGTCACAGAAGAGCCTCGTTTTGGTAAGCCCCATTTTTGTCCGAGCTCTATAGCATTCGATCAGGTGTTGAACTTTTGTCTCTCTCAGGTTACCGGAGTCTCCGGATACCTCGGATCCCACGTCATAAATCAGCTTGTTATCGCAGGATACCGCGTTCGAGGGTAAGCCACTAGGTGCTTGATCCAGCGTACACCAACTCAACATTTTATCGTAACAGAACCGTCCGCTCAGCTAAGGTACCTGACAACAAGAAAGCCTTTGCCGTGTACGGCGATGCTGTCGAGATCATCGCATGGGACGATCTCGTCCACGGTACCCATCCTGAGGCGTTCAAAGGTGAGTCTACACAGCACTTCGTTTCGATGGGCCAGTGTTCATTGTGCTTCGCTCAGGTGTCGACGCTGTTATCCACGTTGCGGCTCCTCTCGTTGGCAGGGAAGCCACCGCTGAACTAGCCATCAGCGTGAGTCGTTCATAGCATCATTACTTCAAAGACTTGAAGATTGACAATCCATTCCATATCAGGTCTCCGTAGACGGCAGTCTTAACATTATCAGGCAAGCTGAACAAGCTGGTATCAAGAACTTCGGATACGTCAGCAGCGTCGTGGCCGTTACTATGGGATTCGCGCAGGGACAGTTCACGCCGGTGACTGACCAAGGTGAGCTTCTCATGTTATTACACGTCATCTTTTACGCGTTCTTACCACGATGTTTAGACTGGGTACCTATCACCAAGGAGACCGTCTTGAGCAACAAGGATACGGACAAAATGACAGTCTATGTCGCCGAGAAGGTCCTGTCCGAACGCGCTGTGTGGGAGTTTGTCGACCAGCATCCTCACATCGAGTTGGCAACTGGTGTGTTCGTTTCTGTAGATACATCCCTTTCACCATGCTGACTATTACAATCCACCAGTCAACCCGCCTTTCTTCTTTGGTCCATTCGCACCGGGACACAGGTCCCCCTTCGAGGGAAACACCTTCAACGCGCAGTCCATCAGCACCACGGACATGCTCTGGGGCCTCATCAAGCCGTCGGGTGCTCACCCCCTGGCTCCTTGCCTCGTCGACGTCCGCGACGTCGCCCGTGCCCTCGTCGCCGCCCTCAAGGCACCCCCCACGTCCGAGGTCGGCCGCAAGCGCATCCTGCTTTCCGGTGAGTGGAGGCAGCTCGCTGAGATTGCGGAGCTCGTCGCCACGAAACGACCCGAGTTGGCCAGCCGTATCCCGGCCTCACAGAAGACGGAGTTGCCTGTCAAGGTCAAGCCCATGGTCGACAACACGCGTCTCAAGGAGATTCTTGGATTGGAAGTGACGCCGTGGGAGACCACTGTCCTTGATACAATAGATGCTTTGGTGAACTTGGAGAAGGAGTGGAAGGCTCGTGGAGTTGATATCACCGCGCAATAGAGGATGTGCGGTACTCAGGCTGTATCCTGTATCATCGTATGTGATTGTACTCATGATGACTTGCATAACATTTTTTTTCATGCTCACCATACTCATGAGGTGCTTTCGGCCATTCCAAGGACGCTCGGCATGGCGAATGGAGTATCAGGGCGAATAATGTGATCAGGGCGTATACATCCAGGCAGACGTTCGTCGTTCAAGTTGTCGAGGTTAGCGTTGACGATGACGGGGACGTCGGCCTGCCTTTGTTAGTGCGTCGTCCACTGTGCTCCACGTTTCCGTCTACGGACAGTGCGGTATGCTCTATATGTGATAATGCACCTCGACGCGAAACCCACGAGGGACCAAACCCCGTATCTTTGAGTCGTTATTCGAGAAGATATCGCGTCCAATGTATGTCCTTGATTTCGTGCCGTAGACGTGACACTGAGTAGATGACGAGGGAGGTCCCTTGGTCGATTAGGAAAGGACAGTCGGCCGCTGCTGGATGTGGCGGCATAGGCCGGCCCGAAGATGCTGTCAGCTTTCCCTCACTTTCGCCTTCCGTTCCCTGTAGCCAGCTGCAGCCTCGAAGAACGATGACAACATCGTCGCTGGATTTACTACTGTGACGATCAAGCACTGCGAATTGAACGCTACAAATTCGACCCTCACACTAGCTCAATGAACGATACCGTCGCTGGCAGCTTCCCGTCTATGTATTGGCCGCACAGTTGTTGGCTCGTGCTACAGGACGCATGGACGCTGAGTGGACGTTGCATCGCTGCTGTTTCGGTCCTGCATTCGTTTGTAGAATTGTTGTCCCCGCAATGGCAAATGGAATTGGATTTTATCTTCCTCTGATCCATTCCTTCTTGAGCCCCAGCATCTGAACAAGATCACAAGCGGACGAGTTCTCCCGCCGTTGTATTTAAGTTCAATCTCCCCTCAAGCTACGTGCATAATGCAGATTCGTTCACTGCCAAGGACTCTACGCTCAAGATGTCGACACCGCCTTGGACGCTATACACTCGTCCCTCTCTCCTGCTCCCGACATGGATGCCGCCGTTCCCCATCGGCGCCCTTCAGAGTTCTACGAAAGATATTGGACGCCGTTGTCAACCACACCTTGAACTTCATTGTACGTATACAAAAGATGAAAATAATTACGTAAGAAGCGCCTAGGGGCTGGATGCGTAGACTTGCGGGCAACAATCACCTTCTCATCCAACTAGCGGCCTGTATGGGCAGCCTGAGCTTGGCCGTCGCGTCTGGCATCGGACTAGGGGGCTTGGTAACATGCACTGTTTATCGCGCGAAGGATCCTAAGTGTAAAGAACAATTGGCGTTCAAATCCTCGACGGTGAGCATCGTACCACCTCTGCAGGCAATGTCTACGCGTGTGGCCGGCAGAACGACGGCCAACTCGGGCGAGGGCCGAATGACAAGGCATTTGAGGACGCTGTAGGCTCGAAACGCCTGTCTTTGTCACCTTACATTAACACGAAGACGACCTCATCGTTCACATCGCGGCGGGTGCCCGCAACAGTTTGGCCGTGTCTCAAGGTGTGTTTTCCAGCGTCGCAGTCTTTAATGTTCCCATACTCTCCGCCGCCGTGTTTTCTCGCGCCCCGCCCGTTATTCACTCACCCTTCTCCACTGTGGTATCATACATCGCGTCTGGTTCGCAGAGTGCTATGGATCACCAGTGATCATTTTCACTTGACATTCTTTCTATCACATCAACCTCGTGTGCTTACATTCCGAGTTTCATATCGGAGGCGACTCGAGGCCTCTAACTTTTACTCAAATTATTCCTGTGGATGGCAGCATGCCAGAGAGACAATCGTCGAACACGTACTTGGTAACGTTGGTCTCACACGCAACTCACGTGCCATGAATTTGACAGGTTCTTCGTACGGTCATCCAAGTCATCTACGCTATCGTCAAATACAATGCAGACTGTGTGTTGACTTCTCTCTTCAAGATGATGGCATGTCTCAGATTACGTTGCAGACATGTATCAAGAAGTTCTGAATCCGACGCTGTAGCAGCTGGTAAGCGGCTCCGAGTGCATTGCATACCCCACCACTGGCAGACTCGTGTCTCATCCTATTCAGATGGTTTGTTACACAGAACTTGAGAATGCAGGCGGCCATCTTCAAGGTACAGACTTCGTTACCTATCCCGCGTTTATGCTTTACTCATCCGCGGTCTCGCCTCCTAGCAGACCTCCAGGAATGATATAAAACCCCAAGCAGAGACCTGAACAGACTCCATCATCACTCACATCGTTTGCCTCGTACCACCACCCACTCACCATGAACCCAGCCAACTACAAAGATCTCGTCGTCTCTCGTGGTTACAAGTACCACTACTACGCCGTCCCCGCCAAGGGAGACCAGTTGACCATCGTGTTCGTGCACGGCTGGCCTACCACGTCCAGGTTATGGCGTCTCGTCGCACCTTTCTTCGAGGAGAAGGGATATGGCGTCATCGTGCCCGACGTGCTCGGGTATGGGGGCACTGACAAACCCACTGATTACAAGGAGTATCAGTATAGTCTCCTGGACAGGGACATTGTTGATATCCTCGACGCGGAGGGTGTCGAGAAGGCTGCTGCCGTCGGACACGACTGGTGAGTTGCCCAAACTCTCTTTGCATTGCGAGTTCCCATTGATATCAATAGTCTGTAGGGGTTCCGGAATTGTGTCGCGTCTCGCGAACTTCTTCCCGGACCGGTTCGTAGGCTATGCGTTCATCAGCCTTTGGTGGCAAGCACCGACCCCCAACTTCGACATTGACCAGTACTTGGCCGAAACGACGGCTACCTTAGGGTATGACCCCTTTGGATACTGGGCATTCCTTTCCGAGAAGGGTGCAGATAAACTTATCGAAGAGCATGTACGTGTACCGCTCTTCAGCGCGTCTTGCTGTAAATCAAACTCTGACGCGAATCGTATCAGATTGAGGCTTTCATGAGTGCGCTGTTCGCTCAAGACCCTCGTGTCATTAAGGACGATTTCGCGCTGCCAGGCGTCCTCAAGAAGTCGTTGCTCAGCGAGTTCAGAGCCCCCCTGGGAGACTTCATGACCAAGGAGGAGCAGCGCATCTTCATCGACACGTTCCGCAAGAACGGCTTTGCGGCTCCTCTGTGCTATTACAAGATCATGACGACCAACGGCAGAAACTCAGACGACGCTAGTGAGTAGCTATATTTCTACTGGTCGAAGGACGATTATGTCTCATCAGCGTGTTTTTGTCGTCTATGCAGAGATCCCCGAGTCGCGACGCCTCCCTCCGCTTTCGAGCCCGCTGTTCTTCGGCGCCAGTCTCCGGGATCCCATCTGTGTTCCTGCCCTTGGAAAGGCTGCGATGGCTAAGTTGCCGGACCACGATGTCACTATCAAAGATATCGACGGAGACCATTGGTTGTTGGAGTCTCCCGAGACTGCAGAGGTGGTGAAGCACGAGTTGCATGCGTGGTTCGAGGGTAAGGTGAAGCCGGCTTTGAAGGCTCGTGTGTAGGTTTTGGTGACGGGATGTGTTGTACGTGTATACGAGAGCTTCTTGACCTGGAGTGTTCGATATGTACGCTGATGAATCATGATTGTTGCTGTTTTCTCCGACGGACGAGATAAACTTTTCGCGAAACGCGAGCACTGGAGCGCGGAGATGTCATTGAGAAAAGTGGAGATGTCGTTGGCAGGAATATATCACGCAAAGGAATGATTTCGTTACAGTCATCTACGAGCTTGGAGCAGATGCCGCTCTGTGTGCTTTCCACCGCTCCCAGTTCGCGTTCACAAGTCAGACCACAGACCTCGCCAACCGCACCGACTCGGGGACAGCAGGAGACGAAGGGAGACTGAAGGTGAGTAGAGTATTGTGACTCTGGTCATGTATATTCACCGACTCGGACTCAACGGCATCGTATGGGCCGTGTGTACAGACTTCAAACTCAGACCTGGCTGCCGTAGCCATGCCAGTCATCGGAAACTGTCTCCGTATTTTCGGGACATGCCCGGTTCGTATCGCCCACCGTAGTCGATGTTCTCCAAAGTATCATGGAAGAAGGCAAGAATGTCGAGACTCTCCTCGCGGTCCAAACCATGTTAAACCTTAATGGCGAATTTGGTGGTTGTGGGGACAATGAGATGCTGGAGGAACGGGAGCCAATGTGCGCTATCGTCGTTGCGATATGTCAGAATCATGTTTTGAAGGCACGGAAGACGGACGTCGACCCATGGATCGTGGCGAGACGTATCGTACACCACACGGTCCGACCTCTGATATGTGATCTTCAGATACTGAAGACAAGCAGATCCGCGGAAAGCTTGAAGCAGATCGTACGAGGTTTCATCTCCCGTCCACGAGCCGAGCGAAATGTGGGTGAGAGGGGGATGTTGTACGAAGTGGACGCCGCCTGGAAGCAGCATCACGTACTCCAGCTCCCGTAAAGACGGAAGAGCAGAATGTGTGTGCTGCCATAGACAATTGGAAGGACCGCGCAAGATGTCGCATAAGAGGGTCATCGCAGAGCTTGATATCTAGTTGGTCAGGGTTCTTTGCAAAGACGAGTTCTTGCGTCCGATGCAGCTGACCGAGCGCAGCAAGCAAAGCAGCAGTGTAGTCGCGGAAATAAGAGAGGCTGCCAATGACACGCTAGTGGCGTGTGTAGGTGGTAAGGGATCCATATAAGCACGACGACCAGTCTGTTACGGAATATGATGTGTCAGTAATCACGTCCGTGGAATGCGTGCAGTGCAACGAGTGAAGACGAACATACCTCGTAATGCACCACGCAAGGTCAGACTGAGATGCGATGAGGCTAAGATCAGATAACGTCTCCTGAAAGCGTTGTACGTGACAAAGTTTGTTCGCATTTGTCTGCAGCTTCTTGCAAATTCCCAAATCCGAGCGCGCATCTGAAAAGATCCAGAACCTCGAAGACGGAATGCACAATGGATCGATCCGCACAGGTACAATCTGACATTGGCTGGGTAGAAGACGAGGTGTGGGATTGCGAAGAGGAGTCAACTGGATAATCATATACATTTCTAAGTAGGAGACAATAATCAGCTCTCACACCGTCTCCCTCCTCGGCTTTCAACAAGACCGTCTCGGAAGTCTCGTAACATGGTGAATTTGCGCCATGGCCGTCACAGGAAAATAATGAGCGACTCAAGGCAAAGCATGGCGCTGAGGTATCCGCAGTTGTCGCCACCTTCTCGTACCAGTGCTCCCTTCAACCGGTGGTCTGGCTGCTGGGGTGTCACTAACAGTGATTGGCGTTCAAATCGCCCCGTGGATGACCACATGCTGAGACTGCTCTCGAGTTTGGTGAGGTTGACCTCACACGTTATGCCAGCTTTGGTAGGGTTCTTCGTACAGCCATCCGAGTCTTCTACGCCTTAAGTCAGCACTACGCGTTCACGCGGCCATCTTACAGACCACTTATCCTGCGATTATGCTTTACTCATCCGCGGTCTCGCCTCCTAGTAGACCTCCAGGAATGATATAAAACCCCAAGCAGAAACCTGAACACATTCCATCATCACTCGCATCGCTTGCCTCCCGGTACCATCACTCACCATGAACCCAGCCAACTACAAAGATCTCGTCGTCTCTCGTGGTTACAAGTACCACTACTACGCCGTCCCCGCCAAGGGAGACCAGTTGACCATCGTGTTCGTGCACGGCTGGCCCAACACATCCAGGGCGTGGCGTCTCATCGTCCCTTTCTTCGAGGAGAAGGGGTATGGCGTCATCGTGCCCGACGTGCTCGGGTACGGAGGCACTGACAGGCCCACCGACTACAAGGAGTACCAGTATAGTCTTCTGAACAGGGATATCGTTGATATCCTCGACGCGGAGGGTGTCAAGCAGGCTGCTGCCGTCGGCCATGACTGGTAAGTTGCTCAGACTCTCTCTTCGTTGGGACCATCTAATCGAGAACGCGGACTAGGGGTTCCGGCATTGTGTCACGTCTCGCGAACTTCTTTCCAGAACGGTTCATAGGATATGCGTTCATCAACGTTTCGTGGAAGGCACCGAATCCCAACTTCGACATTGACCAGTATTTGGCCGAAACGACGGCTGCCGTAGGGTACGACAACTTTGGGTACTGGGCATTCCTCTCCGAGAAGGGTGCAGATAAACTTATTGAAGAGCATGTACGTGTATCACTCTATGGCGCGTATTGCTTCAAATCAAACTCTGACGCGGATTATCTCAGATTGAGGCCTTCATGAGTGCTTTCTTCGCCGAAGATCCTCGTGTAATGAAGAACGATTTCGCTCTTCCAGGCGTGCTCAAAAAGTCGTTGCTCAGTGACTTCAGAGCCCCCCTGGGAGACTTCATGACCAAGGAGGAGCAGCGCATCTTCATCGACACGTTCCGCAAGAACGGCTTTGCGGCTCCCCTGTGCTACTACAATATCATGGCGACCAACGGCAGAAACTCGGATGACGCGGGTAAGTGGTTTCTTTACTAGTCGAAGGACGGTTATGTCTCATCAGCGTGTTTTTGTCGTCTATGCAGAGATCCCCGAGTCACGACGCCTCCCTCCTCTCTCTAGCCCTCTGTTCTTTGGCGCCGGTCTCCGCGATCCCATCTGCCTTCCTGCCGTTGGAAAGGCTGCGATGGCTCAGCTGCCGGACCACAATGTCACTATCAAAGACATTGACGGAGATCATTGGTTGTTGGAATATCCCGAGACTGCAGAGGTGGTGAAGCACGAGTTGCATGCATGGTTTGAGGGCACGGTAAAGCCGACTTTGAAGGCTCGTGTGTAGGCTTCGAGTGTCATGTCCCAGGGCGAAATAAAGGTTGCTTTTACCTTCACCTTGTCACTCTTATGTGTACTGTCGAATATATGCGACTCTAGTGTATTCGGGTCTTAGGCTCAACCTCTTACATGATGGTTGTTTTATCAGACGAGACGAATCAAGTGTCCTGTCACACGTCACCTCCCGAAATGCACATATGTTTTTCGACTCGCATTCTCTCTAGATCAATGACACATGCAAGTCGTCTGTCTTAACCACGGCGACTCCTTGGTGGAGGCGACACCTGTACTCTAAGTGCACAGCTACGCACCAAGACATTTGAATCGTAAATGACCATTGCACCCCTCCGTTGTATAAAGCTCCCCACGCACTTCTCTACTCTCCACCCTCGTCTTCACCGACATGACCATGTCTGTTCCACTCGGCCTCCCCTCTCTCCCTACAGAGATCTGGGAGCGCATCATTGACCACATCGCACACGACTGGCGCACCCTCGGCTCCCTCTCCGCCCGCCGCACCCTCGTCCCCTGCACCCTCGTCTCCCGCGCATGGCTCCCCCGCGCCCGCTTCCACCTCTGCAACACCGTCACCCTCAGCTCCCACCGCCAGATCGCGTCCTTCAACACCCTGCTCACCAACAACCCCTCGCTGGCCGCGGATGTGACCTTGTTGGTCGTGGGGTTGTTTAAGAGTGAGCGTGGGGATCACACGTGGGTGTATTCAGTGCCGTCCTTGCTGCCCCCGCTTTCGAACTTGCGTGCGATCACGTATGTGGACATCGACTTTTCCCGCCAGCCTGTGGAATTCTACAAGGTGCTTGCGAGGTTCAGGTCGACGTCCCGAGTCGAGAGTCTGCAGTTCCGAGCATACGACCCGGTGTCGGGCAGGAGCTTCTACCACTTCTTCCGTCTCGCGCACGTCCTCCGCGTACAGCACGTCGAGATCGAGGATTGTACGTTCCAGTCTCGCGTCGTCGGAGTGGGCAGGACAATCCCGCGCAACCAGTGGCTCAAAAGCCTGTCTATCAGTGTATCGTCGTGGACGGAGCTGGGGTACGTGCCCTGGGACGCCATCACGCTATTTTTCCCCCACTTGGCGCAGCTGCGTCTATGTCTACACATTTCAAATCTTGAGGACCTGTTGGCGGTGGAGCACGATCCTGTGTGGGCACGTATCTGCCAGGACTTCCGCCGACAGATCGCTGCCATGCGCACGGAGGGAGGTGAGAGTCCGTTTCGGATGACGTTGACATGGCCCGGGTTCGCGTTTTACATGGGGTTCATGGGCTCAGGTACGTCTCTTTTATCTGCCTTATCATCTGGTTCTCACCATCGACCGTCGCGTCAAGAACCCGGGCTGTTCATGGCATATTCTCTCGGCGAGACCAGCACACGGGGCATGCAAGATGTCATCTCAGCTTGGTCCGCCGTCCTGCGTCGCGTCAAGACGTGTCCGTTCACCTTCGTCGTCGTTGACTTGAAGATCTCCGACACCGCGTGGCGATGGGAAGATTACATGCCGGAGACCTGGCGAGCCGTAGACGACGCGCTCGAGTCGAGTCGGGACTTCGCGTCCCTTCGGCGTGTCCTCGTCATGCTTCCAGACGTACTTCCACCTCACGCCGCTGCCACGATGCGGTATGCCTGTGTGGATGAATTTGTGCGTGCGGTGTTCCCGAGAACGGCGTTGAGGGGCGTTGTGTTGAGTAACTGTAGTGCTGACGAACGGTGTTGTTTGCATGCCCGGTGATTGAGATTATGCAGATTCAACAGGGAGACGACGCGCTCGGAACGTATGCTCAGGTGGACGCGCCGCCGGTTTGATAGGCAGAGACCACGCATACACGCTGCCTGCGCACAGTTCACTAGTCATAACAACGACCGATCCGCCATTCACGCTTACGCCTCCGTTTTCCGTTTTCCCAAAGCGCGAGCATGCAGTCAAGTCGTGGATGGACAGACAAGCAGACAGGAAGTCACTGATAGAAATACATTGATTGGGTAGATAAGTCACTGTGTAAATACACATTTCCACGATCCTGGCGAAACAAACTACAGTCAGACGTCTTGAAAGGAGTAGAACTGAAAAGCAGACGCACCTGATACACTGAATTCCCGCACTCGGTGGGCCCCTTCATCGGACCTCAACACCCTTTTAACACCTTGCAGAACATTAGAACGGCAGGGTTGGTGTCGCAAGCAGTCTGGCGGCCTCAGAGCAAACACAGTCTCCCGTCATCCGGGAGTCAATGTCTACTCTCAACGTGCGGGTCAGCACAAAAGACCTCAGCCCCTCATGGATCGATGCCGAGTTAACTTCACTTGTACCCACTCATCTGAACGCATTTGGAATATCTTCTGTCTCCCCGCAGATGCCATCTTGCACCTGAGTCGCTTCATATCCATCACGCGGCTCACCATCTTCTCTCGGCTGGCCCACTGTTCACCATCGTCTGTGCGTTGCCCTCCATGAAGGTCTTGCCATGCTGTGCACAGCGTGCTGAAGCCGGTCTGTCAGGTTTCATCAACTTCTCTGCGAATACAGCCCTGCGACAACTCACGCTTCCTGCTCCATCACTCCCTATCATCCTCCCCCTTCTCGCTACCGTGACGAGTTCACATATCCGAACTATCCGCTTCGACTTTCTTGCGGGCGAGGTTCAGAACTGGAGGCCTGGGAGTCGGCTGGAGGAAGTCTTAGTCGCCTTCAAGTTGGAAATGTCTACAGTGCAGCTGTTGATTGCTCGTATGGATGTCCACGTTGATCAAGCAATGCGAGGCTGCGTTCCCCGAATTGCACAGGAGGGGTATTCTACGCGTACTCCATTGTGACCTGGTCATGCACAATCTATATGTCAAATTGCTCTCCGTGCTCGAAAACGCGCATACAGATATGGCCTACATCATGCCCACGAACAATCCCTACGCTACGATGTCCTAGCCTTCCCATTCTGCGCGGCAGCTTTCGGCCCACCCGCTGCTTCCGGTACCTCCTCTTTCCTCAGCCTCACTATCGTCGCCTCTGAAACCCGTATCCGTCGCCTTCGTCCATATCACAGGCGTGATCGGTTTCCGAAAGGGCATGTGTGGTGGCTTTGAGTGTACACTCGAATTCGAGAACTGCGCGGCCCATTGAGAATCCAGTTCCTTGAACTACTCAAAGGAAGCGGGGATTATCGGGACGGGCGAGAGGTGACGGAGGTACGATGGGGAAGCGGAAACAGAGTATGTGGATCCACGGTATGAGAATTATCGTAATGTTATTCGTTTGTGAATAGCTTGAACACGACGAAGTTTGATCATCGGTAACCGGGAGTGAAGAGAAAATGGTGAGAACTTAGAAGGCGACGTCGCGTTGGTTTCAAAGCGCCTCTGTGATTGGATGAGAGAAACCGACCACGTGGCGAGAGGCTGTTGACTCCAACTCAGTGTGCTTGCCACTACGAGTAGAACCTCAACTCTCTTAGGGATGGTATGTGACTTCGTGTATTTTCGTCAGTGTATCATTCACATGATGTTATAGGAGATGCTACCGAAACGAACCAAGAACTCGGACCTCCTCAGCAGTCACTCAGGTTTCAGATGATACCTCTGCGCTCCTCTGAGCTGCCGCGGCTATTACGCCCGGGGTCTTCAAGCTTTCAGCCTCCACTCACTCACTCACTCAGGCGATCGATCGTCACTGTTTGCGACAAGTTTCCGACTTTCTCGGGTTTCCCTAAGACGACACACGGATTCTTTTCAGCTGTCTGATTATAGCCACTCACGTTTGCAGTCATGCATGACTCTGGTGGCAATATATAAACTCGGTGTGTTCCAATATCCGCCCAACGAACTCGTCCACTCATCTGCTGCTACATTCATCATCCATCATGTCTAGTACGATTCCGTCGCAACAAAAAGCCCTCTTCCTCCTGTCCAAGCAGGGCGACTGGAAAGTCGACCACACACCTGTTCTCAAACCCAAGGCTGGCGAAGTACTCATCCGTGTCGAATCGTCCGCGCTCAACCCTGTGGACTGGAAAGTCAGGGACTGGGGTTTGGATGTCATCCCGGAATATCCCACTATTCTGGGCTGCGATAGCGCAGGTGTCGTCATAGCCGTCGGTGAAGGAGTCAAAAGCGTCGCTATTGGTGACAAAGTGTGCGTATTGGCTCCTCTCATTCTTCGCGTATCCGTGCGGGGCTGATACGTCCCTCTCCCGGTGTTTCAATAGTATCCACCAAGGAGAGTTCGACGTTCGGAAGGGTTCCTTCCAGCAGTACAACCTAGAACTTTCTCATCTCGTTGCCAAGGTACGCCGCGCCTCATACATTTGTTCGCCTTGTACTAATATCGGGTCCGGACAGTTACCCCCTAACTTGACGTTTGACCAAGGTGCCACCATATCTACTGCCGCGGCCACTGCTGCTATCTCGTTTTACGGTCCAAAGGTTGATTTGGGTGGCCTTGCACTCACACCGCCATGGACGAACGGTGGTCGTGGCAAGTACGCCGGAACGCCGCTCCTCATCATCGGTGGTGCTTCTTCTGTTGGGCAGGCTGGTAACACTGCGCACTCCATCCTTTCAGGCGAACGATCGCTCACGCAGAAGCGACAGTCATTCAATTTGCGCAGCTCTCTGGCTTCTCGCCTATCGTAACGACCGCCTCTCTGAGTGGTGCAGACCGCCTCAAGAGCCTCGGGGCCACGCACGTCATTGACCGTTACGCCGACCTGCCTTCGTCGCTTCAAGTCATCACCGCGACACCCTTCTCATTGATCTACGACGCCATCTCCTCTCCCGAGACCAAAGAAACGGCGCACAGTATTCTCGCGGAGGGCGGGACGCTGATTATCGTCGAGCAGCCCGGAGTGAAGGAGGCTGTTCCGACGAAGGAGGTCATCGCGCCCTGGGCTGGGGTGAATCAGTCACCGAACAAAGAGATCGGCGCGGAGCTCATGGCCAACCTCAGCGCGCTGTTAGAGAACGGCGACATCAAAGTTAGCATTCTGTTGTGTCTTCTTGATTGTACACGAAACTCATACGCGGTCGGTGATAAGCCTAACATGGTGGAAGTAATTCCGAATGGGTTGGCGGGGATACCTGACGGACTGGATCGACTCCGGAAGTATCAAGTCATAGCGAAGAAGTTGGTGGTTCACCCGCAAGAGACGTTGTGAACGGTGTCCGTCGTGTCGTCGGATGCGACCCCGTCGCTATTTTCGTTATTTGAATGAACGTGCACAATGTGTGGTCTACAACTTTTTCATGTATCAAATATCGATGTCGGACATCGGGGGTAGCTGTTTGCTGGCTGTTTGTTGGCCCAAGCCGCGCAAGACGAGAAAGACGGTATGCGGTGCCGCGTTGCAGGGTTGTTTCGGCATGTGGTCGATGTGAGATTGAAGACAGTACGAGCGGGAAGAGGGGGTCCACATTTTAGACACTGCGTTGTAGACATCGTCGAAACATGTTGTAAGTCAAACCGATGCTGAACGTAGAAAAGACATCTAAAACAACCACTCGTTGAGGAACGGTGTACAAACGAATAAGTACGTTAACGCGTACGTTGCAGGCACTCCAAGCGGATCCCCTGGCTGGCACGGACGTACTATCCGGGGTGTCGCGCACAGACTATGTGTTGATGGGATAGCCTGATAAAATGTCTTCTCTAAAACACAATTATCCAATTTTAAGGAGAAGTGTTGGAATGTTGTTGGGGGTATGTGGGGCGAAGCGAACGTGAACTCACAGGTAAGGATCCGAAGCCTTCCAAAGCCCGCCCAACGTATCTGTTTGCGGTAGAACGCCCTAAGTTTTATGCAGCGAACGCTACAAAATGACAATGCGAGTACAGTACAAACTGTTTCGTAGTAGCTCATGCCAGTGGTGGATTCCTGTAAAGTACAACTTAGAATCAGAGTCTTCAGCCTGAGCATTCGAACGTAAGAACCGAAAGTTATACTATCGTACACAGTATTTCGCTGGAAGACCATACTGCTTAGAGGATATTTCAGGTAAACAAAGGAAACAAGGCAAACGAAGAGGCGACACGCTACCATCTCGGCAAACGCCGACGTGACTGGATCGGGCGTTGGAGGGCGTTCGCCGTTTTCTTCGTTTCCACCATTTCCACTTACTTATCTCTTTCCTTGTCTCTTTCTTTCTTTCTGTTTCCTACCTTTTTGGATTCGTCGTCGCGTCGTATTGCACGCATATCAACGGGACACGCGAAAGTTGGAAAGGTGGTTGGCAGACCATGGAACGCAGGTCAGCCGCGCCGAAGCCGGGCAAGCGGTTGAGGGAGGTGCTGTCTACGCCGACTGCAGTGCGAGGTTCACACAAGGTAAGCACATTCTTGACTGTAATGTGTGTTTATACTTACATGCAGCAGTCAGTCCCATACCACACCCGACAGCGCAGGCAAACAATCCCGTTCGGCATCCCGACTACGCAGAGTCTGCCCATTCCAGGCTCCGTCACCCCTCCTCCGCTACCAGCCTCGCTCAGCGGTATCGGAGAACCCTCGCTGCCATCGTCACAGCCCATTGCGGCTCCCAGCGATGGATCTGCGGATGGTGCCTCCTCGCAGACGGACTCTGCGGGCAGTACACCCGGCGACGGCGAGAGCACGCCGCCCTCCAATAGCCCGTGCGTACCCTAAACTTTCATTGCTCCTACTTGTCTGAACACATGATTCAGATCTTCGGGCTCGTCGCAGCCGTCCAGCGCACCTCCCTCTTCTCCTCCGCCGTCGTCCCAGCCTCCGTCGTCCGCCCCGTCCGTCACACACTCTGTCTCGGACTCCAACTCTAGCCCAGGCTCTTCCGGCTCGTCGCAACCCGGCTCGTCGCAACCCAGCTCTTCGGAACCCATACCCTCCACGCCGTCGTTGCCATCGAGCACACCCAACGACAGCAGCGGATCCAGCACACCCCCATCTCCCACGAATGCACCTACTCCGACTGCCAACAATGCGCAGGTCGATTCCTTCAGCGCGCAAACGACCATCACTAGCACCATTGTCACCGACATCAACGGCGTTCCCACTACTGTATGTTCTATTTTCGTATCTCATGTCCCATCTTTTCGTGATGGGCGTCTCGTTTGTACAGATCGTAACGGCCATACCCACCACTCTCTCGAATACCGCGGACCCAGCAGGCGTATCGTCCCAACGAAACGCCATCGTTGCTGGTACCACCGTCGCCGGCGTCGCTCTCGCCTGCATCATCATCTCCCTCGTCTTCTTCTGTCGCCGGCGAAAACATCGAGCCCATATATTCGACGATGTCCCAATAAACCCACGTTCGCGGTCTATGCTTCTCGCAGAGGAGTTCGACGACACGGACGACCCACATATGGCTTACAGAGACTATCCTGGGTCATTCGTCTCCAGTTCCCGCAGCCCCTTCTCTGGTTCAGCCGTGGCCAGTCCCGCGCCTCCTTCTGTAGATTCTCACTACCCCGCCGCGTCGACTCACTCGAATCCTCCACCTGAGTTTGACCCATACGCCGGGATCGCACCACCACAGACCGTGCCTCAGACTTCGCCACATGTCATGGGTCTGCGTGCGTCCGAGTCGGGTTCTATCTTCCATGAAGCCGTCTGGCCGCCTCCTGGTGAATCCAGTCGGATGGTCGACCCCATCTTGGCAATGAGCAGCCAAGTGGACCTGACGCGGATCGTAGAAGACGTGATGGGTACGTCCATGTCCGACGTCAACCTCGCCAGCGCGCCATCACACGCCAGAATGGACTCTGGCGGGTCCGGCTCCCAATCCTCCCTCCCCTCTCCACCTCACAACGCAAACAACCCCTTCGCCTCGCCACCACCAACCGCATACCCACCATACGAGCGCCACTACCGGAATCGCTCCTCCTGGTCCCTCGGCTCGCCTCCACGACCGTCTGCATCCCCGCACCACACGCCGTCACACTCGTTCGACGATCTGGGCTCGCCAGTGACGCCGCCGCCGCGGATGGGCGCGTTGTACGTGACGAACGGCGTGGCAGCGAGTCCGGTGGGGTCGCCGAAGAACTGGCTCGAGCGGACGCCGAAAATCACGTTTGATGGCGCGAGTGGGATCGGGCAGAGGGCGAGTGGGAGTTTCGTGCAGGGGGCGGAGGAGGGTGGTTAGCGGGGACGCGGTGGAAGATATTGAAGTGTTGTTGTATGTAAGTGAGTACACTGTCGGACTCGACGCGCGCGGACGCTGCTTCTTATTCTCTGTAACGACCACTTATGACTCCGCGTTCTACGCTTCACAATTCGATCTAAGGGACATATTCGCCTCTACCACATTCCTATCACCACGATGCATTATATATACACTAGCATTTCCACTTCATATCTGCATCTTTCGTTGCGTTTCGTTTCGCGGATATCATATAGACGAGTGTGCATGATGACACGCACGTGTTGAATGCAAAATACAGCCCACTGTCGCGAACGGAGCCGATAGTGAGCATCAAGTCAGACCAAGGAGTGAGACTCTCACTTGGCAAGAATGCTACGCCTGGATCCAGCGGGCAATCAAAGCTGCTGCACAACATGCGCAAATATTATGGTGTCCCCTCTGTTTTATCTCCACGGCGCAGCGGAACACTACGAATCCGACCCATTCGCCAAGGCATTGGATTGTCCCACTTCTACTCACGTCTTGTCTAGTGCGCAAGGATCGTGGAAGGAGGTCTCGATGGGTCACGACGGATCCATGGCAGAGAAAAATGTGCTGAGGTGCGTAACAGCCTTTTCTTCACGATATCTGCTGTGCTGACCAAGTGATGTTCTACTAGACTAGTTGACAACTCATTGTGGGCGATCATTGCTGATCGGTATGGTACGGCCCATGGGCTTTACTTGTACAATCCTCATTCCCGCAACGCCTCTTGCAATTAATCGAATACTACCTTCCTATGGCTCGATTTCTCTTCAACCCTCGACATCTCAACATGAACACTTATCCCTCTCTCGGACCGACACATTCTCACCGTCATATTGGGTCGTCAAGCAAAGATGACAGATTGATGAACTCTCCTTGCCGCTACCTGGGATCTCCCATTTCCTCAGGCCACGTGTGTAATGTTGTCACTCGGTTTCTACTGCTGAAGGCGTCTGCTCTGACTGTACTCTCAGGCTGGTCACAACCTTGGCCGCTCTATCTATGCATCTCTGTTCTATCCCCTCATCTCCATTGAGTCTACCGATATGGATGTTGGCTTCATCGTCCTCTCTGACCCCCCTGAGCTTCCCCTAGAGATATACGAGAAAATTATTGACATCGTCTCCGGACGACACGACGACAACGTGAGCTTCGTCGACCGTCCTTCACTCGCTCAATGCGCTCTCGTCTGTCGTGCGTGGCTGCCCAGGGCTCGCTTTCACTTATGCCATACTGTCACCCTCTTCTCACGTCGAGCATTGACGTCCTTCTCCATGCTCCTCTCGTCCGCGCCTGATATGGCCGCCCACGTGAAGTGGTTATACATCGGTCGGACAAACACCTCCCACGCTGACGACTCGTACATCTCCTCCGTCCCCCTCTTGCTGCCCCCACTTCCACGGCTCCGCACAGTCGTATTCGGACACATCAACATATCCAGCCAACACATCGCTTTCGACAAATCCTATGCCAAGCTTCGGTTCACGTCGCGTGTCGGAGCTTTGAAGTTGGTCTTTGCCCGTTACAAGTTCGATGAATTCTCCTACGCTGCGCGCTTGGTGCATGCGCTCCAAACTAAACACATTGACATTTCGCACTGTACCTTTGACGCTCACCTCGCGACTCAGACGTTTCCTCGCAGCCCTTGGGTTGAGAGAGTCCGCGTACATGGGATGCCATGGTCGGCGCTCGTAAATGTCCCCTGGTGTTGGATCCTGGCCTCTTGTACCAATCTGTCTTGCATGGAGCTTAGTACGTCGGCGTATCAAACGAGCGACATGACTCAAGGCCCCTTCGCACCCCAACTCGACCATGTTTGGTCTGGCATTCGCAAGAGATTCGACCACCCGGATAGAGGCAAGCTTGAGGTGGTGGTCGAGATGTACGTGTTCAAGTTCACGATGGGCTGGATATCTAGAGATTTAGGTGTGTCATGCAATTCCTGCGATATCCTCTCGTTCTGACCAACGATTCATGTGGGTAGATTCGGTATTGGGTCTGAAGTCGTCGTCTACCTACGACGTGGATGCAAGACATCCACTGTCGACCTCCACCATCGTGACCGCATGGTCGAGCATCCTCGTTCTCCTACGCGCATGCAAATTTGTGCACATTGACGCTGACCTTGCGTCATTTGACGTTACTTGGAACTGGGAAGACTACACGCCGGAGAAATGGAAACCAATTGATGATACACTCTGCACGCGCTATCCTCACCTCAAAACGTTCGACCTGTCCCTCCCGGAAGAGCTCCCTCTCCGCAACGACCTCACACCCCAGTACCGCTGCGTCGACGAGTTCATCCGGGATCTGTTCCCGCGAACGGCGCAGAGAGGT
The DNA here is from genome assembly GCA_004802725.1 of Antrodiella citrinella. Lineage (NCBI taxonomy): Eukaryota > Fungi > Basidiomycota > Agaricomycetes > Polyporales > Steccherinaceae > Antrodiella > Antrodiella citrinella. The sequence continues at coordinate 30,882 of SGPM01000149.1, read as the reverse complement.
GTTATAAGGCGTAAATGTGAAGGCAAACGATGCTGTTTTCATACACGGCGAGTAGATCTGCGACATCGTTTGGCTCGTCCGTCGCTCACTTTATTTTCAATCCACAGCTCCCAACTGCATCTGTAACTCCTGTCACCGTCTCACTCTGCAACGAGGCCTCGACACGAATCTACTCACTTCAGGCGGGCGCAGACTAAGTACTCCGATGGTTTGTGGGAGGTCTTTGCAAAAGCTCGGTGGAGCGACTCGGGATGGTGAACAACTCGAATTTCATCNGACCAATCGTTCGGATCGCTCTAATGATTCGTTNTCAATGGACATTCTCNTCTTATGATGTACCGTCTTCTTCGTTATGGAGCGTTTCTTTCGAAGTCATATTAATTTAAGTACCTATATTCGCTGGTAGGGATTTAGCGAAGTCATTCACGGTTCAATGTCCCGTTTCATATGATGCGGAAAACGATACACGACTCAGAGTATACACAACGTAGACGTCTATACATCTTTGAGACAAGCGTTTGAATAATCGTGCTGAGAATGTAATATAATTACCATCGCACATCATTCTCGTGATAGTAGAAGAAGTCAACGAAACCCATTGGACACCCGATGAGAGCGTCCGTCGCGAGCATCGCCGAATCGACCTCAATAAGCTCCCCCACGACATCNTTCAAGGCATGTCGCACTGTCGTCGTCATCCCCGGGGTATGTTGCGCTACAACCAACCTCTCCACCCGTGACACACGATCATCGTCAATCCGTGAAGCAAGAGCTGCCGCCATGTCCTGCCACCATGCTTCTTCAGGCCGAGAACTTTTATAACTATTGCCGGGAGGGANGAGAATGAGNGTTGTAACATTGGGAAAGACCACCGACGATGGCGAGTGACGGTCTCNGTCAATGTCCGCTGTGTCAGTGGCATCCGGAGATTCTANAGAGGTCGGATGGGGAGTGACAAGCAGGCAAGTGGACGGGATAATCTCCACCGGGACTAATAAAGTCTCGACGTATGGCATGTACTCAATGACATAATGAAGCAGATCGTCGACCAAGNAAAGAGTACGAACTCCTNCTAAGGGTCTCTGAAACATAGTCCACGTTTCCGAAGGGAGTTGTGACCGGGAGGAGAAGAAATGAGAGGATNACCAAGGTTCGCATTCAAGCTGATCAGACTGATCACGGCAGTGTAACGTAGTACGAACTTGGTNANNGGAGGGGATGAAGGGTCTGNGTCCCNTTTCCGCGCCACAGTTCCGTGCCATTATCCGCCCGCCACATGACCCAAGTGTCTTCCGTTACAGCGAGAGCAGAAAATGGCCACGACATGCCCAGTTCGTACTGCCCGCCGTAGTCGATGTGCNTTAACGTGTCGTGCAAAAAGGCAAGCATGTCGAGACTATTGTCATGATGCATATTATTGTGTACATTGATGGCGNATTTAGTGNTCGNGGGGACGGTGAGATGCCGGAGGAACGGGAGCCAGTGTGTGCTATAATCCTGAGACGTCAGAATCAACTCTTGGAGACATGGAAGGTCGACATTGTCCCAATAACCACGGAGAGACGCATCATACTCCCCGTATTCCTGCGGATACACGATCTTTAGATATCGAAGACGAGTCAACCCGCGCAGGGCTTGAAGCAGATCGTATGAGGTTTCATCTCCCGTCCACGAGCCGAGGATAACGTGGGTAAGAGTTGGATGTTGTAAGAATTGGAAGCCGCCTGANGGCAGCATCCCGTACTCCAGTTCCTGCAAAGACGGAAGAGCAGAATGCGTTTGTTGCCATATGCCAGTGGAAGGACCGCGCAGCTTCAAACGCCGCATAAGAGGCGCATCGCCGAGCTCGATATCGAGTTGGTCAGGATTCCTTGCAAAGACCAACTCTTGCGTACNATGCAGCTGCCCGAGCGCAGCAAGNAGGGCAGGAGTATTGTCGCAGAAANAAACATCGTTCATGACGCGCCAGCAGGTCGAGAGACTATCGTCTTCGAGAGCGATGTCTCCAACGATGGTCAAGGGGGAAACCTTCAGACCGTATNGTCATAGCTTCCACAAGTTCCAGCGACATGAAAACGAACCACGAAGACGGCCCAAAGCGCTGGGCACTGCAGAGCGACGCTCCGCAAATGGTGGCAGACATGCGTGTAGGTGATCCAGACGTACGGATTTTTGTACCTGCCGCTCTTGGAGTACACCGGGTCCACAGGATTCGTTATCCATGAATCGACGTAGGAGTGCATCAGCGATAGCATAATCTCCGACAAGATCTCCGGAGGGAGACGGAAGATGGGAGTAAACGAGTTGGTATGTCTCCGGAGGATCTTAAGTCGTTCCAGTCCACGGTCGATGTCAGCCTGGATGTTGGCCATCGATACTTGCGTGGCAGCAAGCGTCGGTGGTAGTGAATCCATTGCTAGTATCAGCCTCGTGACGGCTAGTCTATGAGTCTACTGTAATCGCGTATCAGTAGCCATCGAACTCGTGGGATATGCGACAACAGCAATATTTGAAGACGAACATACCTCATAGTGCAATACACCCGGTTGAGATGCGATAGTCGTGAAATCAGTCAGCGCCTGGAAAGCGGTGTATGTACGTGGCAAAGTTTGTTCACGTTTGTCTGCAGCTTCTTGCAGGTTTCCAAATTCGAGCATCTAAATGTTGTCTAAATGATCCGACATTTCCTAAGCGAAGTGCCAACCTTGTCTCCAACCGCGACTCACTCTCAGTCTGAGCACATACGACCCAAGATATGCTAAATCCACGCGTCGAAGAATCTCCTGAAGCGACAAAAGCGCACAACTCGGCGAAGAGAAGGAGGACAGATGAGGATGACGGGTCTGCAGAACGTAGCACCGAAGGTGAAGGTGCGTCACACGACACGTCAGACCATCCCTACTCATAACGCGTCGTTCTTTTCATTCTCGACAGCAAACATCCTGAAACCAGACGAAGTAACCACACACGATGAACTATGGTTCGAAGATGGGAACGTCGTCCTCGTCGCCGAAGAGATCGCGTTCCGGGTCTTCCGAGGCGTTCTCTCCTCAGCTTCGCTTGTCCTGCGAGATATGCTCGTGGCACCGCAACCGGGGATGATGTATGAGGGGTGTCCTGTGGTATACTTGACGGATCGGGCGGATGACGTGGCCAACTTCCTCAAGGTTCTATTCCAGGGTTACAGGTACGTGACTATCAACGACAGATCGTTATACTCCTACACGCATGAGCTGACCTTATTATTAGGATGTACGCTCCACCCACAGACCACCGGTCCTGGGCCACTATCCGCGGTACGCTCCGCCTCGGACATAACTACCACATCCCCGCCCTCGTCGAGGCTGGCCGCGTAGAACTGTCCCGGCGGTTCCCCTCCAAGCTTTCCAAGTGGCTCAAGCGCGATTCGTTCTGCCCCGGTGAACCAGAGGACATCATTGCGATGGCTAACACAGCGCGTACGCTGGGATGGGCTGACATACACGTCCGCGCGTTGTACGAGTGTTGCCAGCTGCCTGCGGACCTGCTCGTTGCGGGAGCCGGAGAGGGAGAAGAGAAGCTGAACACAGAGGACCTCGTAGCGGTGATTGAAGGTCGGGAGGTCCTGTTCAAACTGAACGCCCAGCTCTTCTCCTCCGTCTTCTCCAAATCCGCGCACAAGGAATGTGACGCACAGCGGAAGAAGGTGCGTTGGAAGTTGTGCAAGCACGCGGCATCAAGGGACTGTCTGGAGAGCTACAACACGTGGATTCGTGAGGTGTGCGAGAAGTATGAGATGTGCGAACGTTGTGTGGAAGGTCACGTTGAGGCACATGCGGTGGCTCGAGCGGAGGTTTTGAGAAGTCTGCACATTCACTTGAAGGTTGACCTGGGCAGAGGGACGGAGAGTCCCGGCGTTGATGATGAGGAAGAGGACGACGAGGAAGTGGAGAACGAGAGTGCAGAGGACGAGGAAGACAATGAAGAAGAAAACGAGGACGACGAGGAAGATATGGACGCAGCGGATGTGAGTACGATTCTTTCCAATCGTCCGCGTTGAGGTCTGACGTCCGAATAGGAAAGCACACCCAACACCGTGACTGCGGACTCGAGTGTCAAGGCAGAGATAATTGACGGTGCGTCTGCATTCGATTTGTACAGTAGTGATCTACTCATAATGGTTGATTGTAACAGGAGACTCTCCAGACGATACGGTCATGACGTACTGAAGATACATCCCATAACGAGAAGATGGATGCGCTTGCCATTGCCTTCGTCGTAGCTTACACGGTAATCATGCTCGTAGTGCCAATTGCGGCGGGTTGAGTCGTCTGTTATATGTAGTCAGCAACCTAATTCTGCGTAGCTTATACACAACCACTCACCTTGAATGACGAGAACACCGTGCCCCGTCGCACTTATTCACCAACAACCCCCTCGCTGCCGTCCTTGGGAACAACGCCCGCGTAAAGCTGTCCACGCACCCATACTCGGGCATGAACACATCCCTTCGAGGCAGCGGGGCCCGCAGCTGCAAGTCGAAGACACGGAGAGCAGGGTAATTGTGCTGGCCAAGTGCAGCGTCGATGGCCTTCCACTTCTCCGGCGTGTGTTCCTCCCAATTCCAGCCCAGCCGGTGAATTTCGATGATGATGTCCGTAAACTCGCAGGAGGTAAGGAGGGGAAGCATGGCGGATACAGCTGCGATAAACGTCGCAGGAACTAAGTCGCTACGCCGTGTTCCAACACCTGAAATACGCAAAACGGACTGTTGTGTCGTGACTTCCCAAGCCAAATTCAATCTCAGCGGATGACCGGTGACAAGAGGTATATACGACGTACTGTCTTTGCTGTCCGCCATATGAACCAACGCCCTCCCATCAAAGCGAATATACATCGCCGCCCCTCGTCCTACGGTGGACACTGCTCGAGCACGCAATCGTTGGAAGATGCCGCAAATTCGTGGCCTTGCGCTCGACAAGTGTGAGGCGAAGGGTTCGGGCGCAGCGAGACCGGACTCGGACGTGTCGTCGTTCGTGAACCGGAGAGTGAGTTCCGAGAGATGCGGACACGCCAAGATCCAATTCCACGGCGCCTCAGGCAGTGGGGAGAGGAGAATCAGGCTTTTCAGCCACGGGTTCACCGGAGGCGCTTTGTCTATGGACATCGCCGGCGCTGCTGATGACGAAAGAGTGCAGTTGCGAAGGGTGAGCGACTGGATGTGCATGACGAGAGCCAGCCGCGCCAGCTGTGCGAAGTTCGCAAACGACACGTCTTCGAGGGAGAGACGAGTCACGTTTGACACGAACTTGTACTTGGCGTGGGCTGTATAGAACGAGGGATGTTGACGCGTCAAGTCGACGTCCCGAATAATAAGGGAACGGAGGCTTGGTAGAGTCGGAAGCACCAATGGGACAGTGGATACCCACGAGTCCTTGGTGATTGCCTTGCTGCGTCGTCCGCAAGATACACTGATCTGGGTGACTCGCGTGGAGAGCTGAGGAGAAGATGAGAGGAAGAGTGAGAAAGAGACGGGTGCACGACCAGATCGGAGGTAAATTGAACGGCCACATAGATGAAAGCGACATCTAGGCAACCATGAACGACAGACGAGAGAGCACCGAGAAATCGCAGAAAGGTCGCCGTCTGGCAGGGAGAGGCCAGCGACGAAATCAAGAACCTTTTCCCAGATTTCTGTGGGTAGACGAGCAGGGTTATACATGACACAAAGTGTCAGTATCCAGGATCAGCACGCAGATTCCATTTGTGAATACGAAGTGAATGGGCCTGAGTGGGTGGTTGGTAGAGAGTTGGACGATCGACGACTTTTGTAGCCCGATCAGATTCGGACATCACCGAGGTTCGGCCTATTCCGGTTTTCTTCTCATGTTCACTGTCAGTGGACGACAACCGTGTCTGTTGTCCTGCCCATGGACGTTTGAACGTTCCTTCCTGAATACGATTAGCATTTGGTTTACCAATGCATCTGCCTGAGACATACACATATTCATGTTGGCACCTACGGTACCAGGGTCGAAGGTATGGGTGGGTGTACACAGAATCCGCACTGACAGTCGCAGCCGCATGGAGACCAGAACTCGAGCTCATTCAAGACACTCACACTCATTAGGACACGCTGTTGGACCTGTCGACCACGACGACAGAGTATTGATAGGCGACTCAGGTGACAGATATCGGTATGTTGCTGTGCTGCTTATCCGCACTGCGTTATATGGGCTGCGATCAGGACTCACAGAAGAACGTGCGATGGATGGTATCGTACCTGGGATTGTAGTTGTGCTACAGCACATGCTCCGACGACGAGTATAACGACGATGGGGTCCGTTATTTGCTTTCAAGCGTGTACTTGAAAGAGCGACCTCTTGGACCTACTCGCCATAGGGAGACGAGCGTTTTCCCTACCGTTGCAGAATATACCGAGTACAAGCCACCACATTGGGAAAAACCCTTTCGACGTTTCCTTTATTCAGGTACGTCTGAAAGGCGGGCGCGTTATTGAACTTTGCGGGGTGTAGGTGGTCGATACAGAATCCAGATGCATATGATTCTGATTCGGACCCATCATGGACTGGTCTAGGCTTTGGAGTGATAGCGGCGCTGAGAGAGAATTGGCTGCGGGTAGAAACTGACTCTCGGTTGTTCGCAAGGAGCGAGCTCTAGTCAAGAGACAATGCAGTCCGGGAGATCGAGCCGTCAACATTGACAAAAGATGACAGATAAGCAGGTTCACGGTCTCTAATATGTCAAAGCAAGAAGGAAGGGTGGCCGCAGAAAATGCAAGAGATTTCCAAGGTGTTCCGTGTCCAATTTCACGTCCGCGAACATTGCAGCACGTAGATGTAGGTTTACACATCCATCTTCAAAGTCAATGCAGAATGACCAGAGACAAACGTAATCGATTGAGCAGCTCGCAGCGCAACATCTACCTTGCAAAAACGTCTATTAGACAATCAATCTCCTGCACAAGAGCGAGCAGACGTACCATTCAGGACTGCCAACCAGTGGGATAAGTGAGAGGCGGGATTGTGCTAGTGACTTGTTGGCATTGGTAGTGATATATGTTCAACTCGATGCAGTTCCAGGTGGCAGGACACACGGTCGGACCTGTATAGCCCTACATTTCAAGATCAAGGGTCGGTGACTTGAGCAGAAGAGAGGATGGAACTGTGAGCTGCTTACAATTCCGCCGCACTATAGTGAGAAGTCATCGTCAGAGATGTGATGAAAGTGTTGGATGCAAGGGAGGTAGTTGCTACCTGGCCCCATTCTGGTGCAGTCGCTGGCGGAGTCTGAGGTAATGCCGCTACTCTGGAGACGAGAGCACAGACGAAAGCGAAGATGAGAGAGTACTTCATTGTGAAACGTTGGCAGCTAGTCAAACATGACGACCACCGTCGAAGAGAAACGACGTCTTATACCTTACCAAGCCACAAACCCGAGCAATAGCCTTTATCTCGGTGACGGTAATGATGGGCCGTATATATACGGTATGTTGTCGGTTCCATCAAGTTTCAATGAACATAGAGAACGCATCGCCATGAATAACGAGCTCAACGCCTGACGGCCTTCGGACGGGACAGGGCAAAAAAGGTCTTGGCACGACAGCTTTTGTTCTCCAGAAATTGAAGGTCCTGAAAACACGAGACATCGAGAGACGTCTGCTGCGAAGTCGAGAAGTCAGAACACGAGCATCAGATCATCGTGTCAGTTTTTTCCAGGGCAGGGACGACCTTGAGATCAACGGTCTCGGGTTGTGATGGGAGATCCCGACAGCGCGAGGAGCCTGCTTGAGCGTAAGACAAATGTACGGATGAATGGAAAGTTATACCTACATACCGTTTAAATTGAGTGCCATGAGCGACTTAACGCAAACGTAAGATCGCCCATGGGGTATATGGGGTGCACTAGGTCACGGAAGAAGGTCAACTTGCTTAGCAGTGAGAGGTACACGAAGTCACCATCTCGACAGAATAGGACACTTACTGCCTGGAGACGGAAAGCTATCGCAGTGTCCTTCAGAGTCAGGTCTATGCTTGAAAGGATATCCGAATCGGCGAGACATCCAGAAAGCAGATCGATGACCTCAAACGAGACGACACGGGTCCATAGTCTTCTCAGCTCGACGAAACCTGGGAGCAGAGACTTTTTCGGCATGGAATCTTGAGCTCGCGCAAGAAAGGATGTGTACGGTCGTGTTCAAGAAGCGTAACGCCAGACCGCAACAGTGACCATCGTTACCCAAGTGATGACTTGGAAGCGCGTCCCTCTTCAAGCTTCTTGCAGGAAGACACTCGGCGCAGAGATCTGACGACGCGGAGTATCTAGGTTGTATAACCCTAGTTTCATTCGAGTATGTACATCCACAAACGCGTCGTATACCAGAAACCCGTAGTTCCAATTGACGGATTAGTGAAAAGCCTAGAGTCGTGATGGCGCAGCTCCTTATAAACACGTATACCATTCAACAAATCATTCCTCAAGACAGCAAATCTGTGAACGTACCCATTTATAACACGGACGGGGTCGGATTAGCGGTCGGGGCGACCGTACTGGTGACCTGCAGGCACTGATAGTGGTAGGCATTCAACACGACGCACGTCCACCCATCAGGACACACGGTCGGGCCTGTGAAGTACTATGTACACGACAGTTGAAACAGGTGAAATAAAAACCAAGTTGATGTGCTTTGCTTACGATGCCGCCGCACTAGGAATGAATATGTCAGTACTGTACAGTAACGACAAAGAAATGTGAACCGGAACGGGTAGGACGTCAACTCACCTGGCCCCATTCTGGCGCAGTGCCCTCTTGCGGCTTAGGCATTGCAGCCACCATGGAGAAGAAGGCACCAGCGACGAGAGAGACAACGACGGTGTACTTCATCGTAAAACGTTACAAGTTATGAGTGTTGATCATGATGGACAACGAGCCTTTTCTATCCTCATTGACGACCCGAGCAATAGCCTTTACTTCGGTGAACGGGGAGAAAGACCGCCGTTAGATGTATACGGTATGTTGTCGGCCCCAGCAGGTTTGAATACACATAGGAAAAAACATTCCGCCTGATGCGGAGAGTCGAATGTGAACGCTGAAGGCAATAGGGAAGCCATACACGTGAATGCCTGTTCCTGAGCAGGACGAAGCTCCAGAAGACCGAGCGAGGACTTCTTCTTCCATTGGGAAACCTCGAACACGGATGAGATAATCGTGAGGGTTGCTTACAGGGAGAAGAAGCTCCGGGAACAGCGGCCACGGGCAGCGTTGGGAGACACAACGGCGTGAGGTCGTTATTGTGTCGGTCAAGAACTTGAGGTTGAATCCGGATTCCGGGCGCGAGGTCATGGGTAGACGACGAGGACGAACGTGAACGCGGATGCAGCTTGGACAAGATGCACGTCAGCACGCGAGCGTAACGATAGAAGATTACTCACCAACGCGTCCCCGTCTAAACGACTGAGATGGCTGTTGACTCGTCTCCACGTGAGATCTAAGACATAAGACCAGACAGAGGGACCCAGGACAAGTCGGTGTTCGAGTCAACCGGGGACCAAGCTCGAAATCTCGAAATCTGAGTCTTCATGGGACGTTGTGCGCGTTGAACTGAAGCTCTTGTGACAAAAGTCAGATCACAAACGAGTGATAACCCTCGGAAGATGGTGTAGAGAATATTCTGCGAATAACGACGCAAAGCAGGTCCGGTAAACAACGAGGTCCAAGCGCGTGACGCACCGTGACTCTGCTCGTGACAGAATGGTGTTACAAACGCGTCCGAGTGACGAAACGCGTCTTCCCCTTTCTCTCTCGACTCATCTCCTCCTCCTCGCCACGCAAGATGCTCGAAGCGAAACTCGCAGAAGCAGCCATCCTCAAACGTCTTCTCGATGGTCAGTCTCTTCTCTTGTTGAGGGAATAACGCGTTTTTCTGAGCTCTCGTGTACAGCCATCAAAGAGCTCGTGGCGGACGCCAACTTTGAGTGCAACGAGGAAGGCATCGTCAGTCCCTTCTCTTTCCATCTCTATACCGATCCTACTGACACACACACGTGCGCACAGCACCTGCAAGCGATGGACAACTCGCACGTCGCGCTCGTGTCGGTCAAGCTCGACGAGTCTGGGTTCAAGTCCTACCGGTGCGACCGTCCGATGCCCTTGGGCGTGAACCTCAACTCCCTCACCAAGGTCCTCAAGTGCGCGAAAGACGACGACCTGTGTATCCTCAAAGCCACCGACGACGCGGACATCCTGAGTCTGACATACGAAGCGCGAAGTGAGTCGCTTTCTCGTACGAATTGTGGTTGCAAATCTCACGCGTGAACGCTACGCTAGACTCGGACAGGATCGCAGAGTACGACATGAAACTCATGGACATCGACTCGGACAAGCTCGGGATCCCGGACACTGATTACGACGCGCGCGTCACCATGCCCTCCGTCGAGTTCGGCCGCATCGTCCGCGACCTCTCCCAGCTTGGCGAGTCCGTCCGCATCGAGGTCTCAAAAGAGGGCGTGCGGTTCTTCACGGAGGGCGAGGCGGCGAATGGCAACATCTTGTTGAAGCAGACCGAGGCCGTGGGCAAGGTCACCACGAACGGCTCGGCGTCGGGCTCGCAGAAGAAGAAGGCAAAGAAGGAGGATGGGGAGGATAACGACGACGACGACGACGTGCAGGAGGTTGAGAAAGATGGGGACGAAGAGGACGAGGACGAGGATGGCGACAAGAAGAAGGTCAAGAAGGAGAAGAAGAAGAAGGTCAAAAAGGAGGGGGAGGACGTGGAGATGGACGACGATGAGGACGCCGAGTTCAAGGCGGACGAGGAGGAGGGCGAAGAAGAAGTCGACGACGAAGAGGAGTCTTCCAGCAAGAAGCGCAAACGTGCTCCAGCAAAGGTACGTCGTGGTGTAGGCCGTATTGACACTATCTGACTCGCCCTCCAGGATACGAAGAAGAAGTCCAAGAAAGCCAAGAAGTCGGACGACGACGATGAGCTGCCAGAGGGGATCCGGATTGAGATGAACCAACACGTGAACCTGACGTTCTCGCTCAAGTACCTGGTCAACTTTGCCAAGAGCTCGTCGTTGTCGAACATCGTGCAGCTCATGCTGAGCAACGACGTGCCCCTGCTGGTGTCGTACGAGTTCGGACAAGGCCATATCCGGTACTACCTCGCGCCCAAGATCGGAGACGAGTGAACGCGTGTCTTTGCCTCTTTACTGATTTCTTGCATCCCCGCCACATTTGCTCTCGGTTCAAGTTTTGTACATACCTTTCCTTTACGCTTTCCCCTCTGCTAAAATGTGTACCACTGTGTTGACGATCTGAATGCGATCACAATGTTAATGATCTGCATATAGCACACATGAATTTGAATGATGACTAGACGCGAAAGCGGGAGGCTGTCTCCACCCGCGATCACTGCCCTCCCTCGGCGGCTCGCTGGTACTTTGTCAACCCCACACTTTCATTGTTCGTCTTCTTGCTTTCTCTTCGTTCTTTCAACTTCACAGCTTTGTTTTCTCCTTGCTTTATCGCGTTCAACTCGCTCTTTACGCGTTCGTATTTTCTCTGTCAACCGCCTTTCCTTGAAGCGTTACGTTCCAGTCTGCGCGCAGGCCACGCAGTCCTAACCACACTCTCCTTCCCCAACGAACGACACATTCTCAATCTGCTCTCGCTATGACAGTAGTGACGATGTCGACAGGCCTACTCCCGCCACGGACGCGTCTGGGCGACACTGGCGGGGAGAGCGAGAAGTTCCGGATGAGACGGATGCGGATCCGGCAGATGGAGCATGAGCAGATGGTCGAAGACATGGCTGCCGTGCGTATGATCCAGGTGTGTCCACTTTATTGTGTGTACAGAAGTAGACTGTTGACAAGTACACACAACAGCAACTGCACAACTCGTCCATCTTGGCCCCGAGCGCCGTCAAGACCGAGTTCACCGATCTCGACGGCATGTCCTGGCAGCCTCATCCGGCGAGCAGGAGAGCCTCGGCCAAACGGTCACGCGCGCCGTCGTTGTCGCAACGCGTCAGTCCTCGACCGACCGACACCCGCCGTGCACACAATCGCACATCCCGCCCGCTCCCCAAATCCACCTCCCTCACCCTCACCCTCCCGCTCCCCGACGACGACGATATCGACCTAGGCGTCCTCGTCACGTCAGCCACTTTTTGCGCGCTGCCTTCCCCCCCTTTGACCTCCCAGTTCTCCCCGTCGACGCCCTCACCCACCCCGACGGCACGTGCGTTCCTCCCCCTCTCACAGCGTGGACGTCTTCATGCGCAGCCGGGGGAGCGTGAGCGCACGAAGAAGAACAGCGGCCGCGCCAGGGGGTTCGCCTTGCGCGATGTACAAGCCCAGCGAGAGCAAGCCGCGCGCGATTTGCAGAACGGCGTCGTCGCATTGGACACAGACGGTGTTGACATCAACGAGACCATTCGGCCGTCGAGTTCGAACAGACCCGTGCCACCCGCCCCCGGCGTAGCGGCGTTCACACACCCGCACGGAAGACGACGCGTGGGAAGTCGCAGCTCATACACACACACGCACGCCGAGGCGAGGCCCATTTATATTCTGCGGCAATTACTGGAGGATGGGATAGAGCATAATGATATGGATGCGGTGCAGGGGTATGAGGAGGAAGAAGAAGAGGAGGAGTATCAGGACGACCCGCCCCAGACCCAGCCTCCTCAGACTCACTACACCCTCCAAGCTCGAGCAGCCCGCGCCGCAGCACTCGCCTCCGCCTCGTCGTCCCCACACCCACACCCCCTCCCGCACACCAGACGCACCCGGACGCCGACGACGCAGCACGTCGTGTTGCCGCTCAAGATCCAGCGGGAGCTCACTGTACGCCCGAGTTACAGTAGGAAACATAGCGCGGAGGAGGCGGATGCAAGTCTGCGGGGACTGAGGAACAGGAGGGAGAGGATCCTGGAAGAACTCGAGGGGCTGTGGGACGAGTGAACGGTGTTTAGGTCTCCTCCTCGTCTTCGGAATTCAGTGTATCAGGTGCGTTCGTCTTTTACTTCTCAGTTGAGCGGTGTGAGCTGATCTGCGTTTGCGTTAGGATTGTGTTTTTATTCAATGTATATCTACCTATCTATACAATCGACATATTTCTATTCGTAACCTCCAGTCTGCTCTCCCTATCCATCATTGACTGCACAGTGAACAAACTCGCGCTTTGGGAAAACAGAGAGAACGGTAGGGCAGAAGCGTGGAAGGTGTATCGTCGTTGTCTTGACTCGTCAGACCATTGAACTGTGCGCCTGCTGCCTTCCAACGACGCGTCCCTCTTCGTGTGCGTCGTTCTCCCTGCTTAGGCTGACGTGCTACTCCTGCGTACGCGGAATTCACCGACCGTGCAAGCAACACCGTTCGTCAGCACTACAGTTCCTCAACACAACAGTTCCTCATCATCTGCTCCTTTCGCTGCCTCAAATCCGCCTGCCTCGTCTGTGCCCTCTCCTCCCGAACACTCTTTCTTCTGCGTCTTCCGGGTTCAGGCTCACCAAGACACCAGACGAAGCGGACATGCGATCTTCGAGCTTGTATGGGGCGAGTGTTTCTGCGGCACAAGGGTGGGTAGAGAACATAGTAGGCTGGTGGTCATCAGGAAGTGACTATTAGCATGCATGCAGAACGAAACGAAAGAGAAGAGCTGAATGAAATGGATCATACGCCGCGAACGAGGAGGATAGTAGACCGTAGCAAGACAACTCGGGGTATCGGAGCTATGTGAATCTGCGTCAGTCATAGGTCCAACGTCAAAATGATGGAAGAGACTCACCTCAGTCGCTTGGGAGATTGCAGGTTCGAACTGGCCTGAATTCCGGGTCGTTTGCGGCGAGAGGATTCTCCCGCTTCATTTTTGTCGCTATGCTCTTGTTACGGTGATCGTACATCTTCTTCCACCCCCTCCAAGTCGACGCCGAAAGCAGCGATTTCCAAGTGTCGTGGGAGTGTTCGTCGATGATGGCGAACGTTTCTGACGACAGACCCGAGATCCAGATATCGTAAGACGTGAAATTGCCTTGTTTCTGAGTCCGAACGTAGTTGATAGCAGGTGTACTTCCCGCCAAAGCCAAGACCATCCGGATGATTGGCGTCTCAAGGGACCCGTCGGGGTCGATGAAACCCATTGCGACGGGATTCATGTTGGCGAAAAGCTGGCTTTGGACAGTCGCGGAGTGCTTTGGATCGTTTTTGACCTGCACCATGAACAAGTCCATCGTCCCTCGCACGACCAATGTTTCAAGTGGTCCGTTGACGGAGGGAATCAACGCATCCCACCCTGCCTGTCCGTTGGCGCCCATGACCGCTGCACATCGAGCGATGAACTCCTGCAGAACGCTCTCGTCCAGGAAGTCCTGCTGCTGCCGCTTGATGAAGTGGTTGAAGTAAAGGTGGATGTCGGCGAACACTTTCTCGAGGGGGACCTGCTGATCGACGGAATTTCTGTAAACCGAGGGCTTGATCTTCATGATGTCGACGAAATCATCCTTGGATACGGGCCGTACGGCGATGAGTGCTTTCAAGAAAGGAACAACGCCGATGACACCATTGTCAATTCCCTCGGCGGCGCGGTCCCGAGCCATGGTGAGAGCCAGGAGGGCTACGAGCTCACCACGATCACCTTGGTGCACGGCACAGCCCTATAAGGCTACTTGGTGTAATCCTTCCAACCATTCTGCTTATGTCGTTGCAGATGTTCCTCATTCGGACAGCTGCACCCAATTCGGACAGCTGCATCGCTGACTCAGCGCAGCTGCTCCTCGTTCCGATCCATCTCTGCCACTTCGCCAGCTGTCTTTGTTCCATGCTGAAGCTCCTGTGCCACTCATCCTACTTTTGTGCCGTTCAAAAGTAGCCGCTCTTGATCAACTCGTACCGTGCGTGATCACTTCAGCTCCTACGCAGCTGATCTGCAACCGCCCTGCAATTACTTTTTTCACGCTACCTTTGTGCCGTTCAAAAGTATCCCCGCGATTGAGTCGCGCTGAGAAGAAAAATCTGATTACCTTTTTATTGTACCTCACGACTGTGATGATTCGTACCATCTTGAACAACTCGTACTATGAGCAATCACTTCAGCTCCTGTGCAGCTGATCTGCAACCGCCCTGCAATTACTCTTTTATTGTTCCGTGTTCAACCTACACACGCTACCTTTGTGCCGTTCAAAAGTATCCCCGCGATCGATTGAGTCGCGCTGAGAAGAAAGATCTGATTATCTTTTTATTGTACCTCACGACTGTGTTAGTTTTCTGGTTTCTGTGATCAACCTGAACACACTACTTTTGTGCTGTTCAAAAGTAGCTGCTCTTTCAAGGCAGATTGAGTTGTGCGAAGCAGAAAGATGTGTGTTCTTGAAGAACTTGTACCATGAGCAATATGACGAAAACGTACGCAGTAACCCTGGGACCACACGCAAGTGCTTCTGACTCTCCGAGTAAGTGGGGGAAAAGGGGCGGGGATCTCTTGTTTTTTNTCTACAGTACATGATNGTGCTACTTATAAGCCTCGGAAATACCCGAAACACACTCGAAATAGGTACGGAAGTGTCCGACNAAAGTCCAGAGATGTCCGAGTTTTGTTAAAACCTGAACCGGGACGTNGCAAGAGGGGTTATGGTGAAAGAGTAGAAGGAAGTAGAAGAAGTCCGACACATCATAAAATCGAATAGAAAGGGTCCGACATATAGTAGAATNGAAGCAAAGAGGGTCCGACGCATCNTAAAATCGACTNGAAGAGGTCCGACGTATCGTAGAGCCCGAACTGGAACATNGCAAGAAGAACTANAGTGAATGAGTAGAAGGGAGTAGAAGAAGTCCGATGTACCNTAGAATCGAATAGGAGGGGTCCGANGTATCGTAGAATTGACTCGAAGAGGTCTGAAGNACCGCGGAATAATGCTAAAATGGGCTCCTATGGGTGTATCCGGTACCAGCAAGTCGTGGGTCTCATCAACGGTTCCCATTGAANGTTCCCCCTTTCACCTCCGCAGTTCCTTTGTACTCGAACAATCCTCCTTCCGATTCCGCAGTTCTCGTACCGGTATATATACCTGTACACGTCGGCCAAGTTGTTCCCCAACTTGACCACCTTGTTAATAGAGATNATCTTCCACTCTGAACATCGTCCTCATTGTCTCACTTGAACCTCGTCCTAGTTAGAACTCGTGCCNAAGTTATGCCTCACGTAACAAGGGCTCGGTATTGTGTTGTCGTCGAGAAATGACCGAGACCAATCCAAGTCATCAACATCGCAGCAGTCCTCATCGTTGCGGAACCAGTCGGAGGTTGTCATCTTGCCTTGTGTCAGTCTGAACAAGAACAATGAGCCTGACAAGTGAAAGATCAACCTGCACGCGCCGTGCGATGATCAGTATGACAAACGGTAACAAAAGNTCACTGCTTACTGCATTGAAACGACAACAGCTTATGTCGAGGAACGATTCTAGAACTTTTGACAAGGATAACGCTTCACTCGGATGCCTCTGCCACGTGCGATTGAGCCTTAGTGTTCTTCATCAGGGAGAACCTCATCGGAACCNCTGGGAACNAGTGTTATATTCATGCAGACTTACCNCCCGGACCCCTCTGAGCCCGGCCTCCGAGGTTCANCAGGACACCTCCGCTGTAGCGTCCGTTCTGACTGAGGAACATTGAGCTCACGGGTTTTATGCTGTGATGATCTACTGAGCTTTCCCGTTGAGCTCACATTTTCTTACCGGACATCCGGAGCTACTTCGGAGACCTCCGTGCTCCTCCTCATCCGGTATGTTCNACCCTTGGACTCCTCCTTCCCTTATTATCCCTTCCTCNGTCGTCCTCACCAAGTGTTCATGTTTCCCTCATGTTCCGGTCAGTGACCTCTGGTCACAGTCCTCGCCTCCTACANGTTTCCGCTTATCTACTATCTGCCTCCGATCCGGACTTTGTCCATTCTCCNTAGGGTACCCCGTTAGTATAAGTAGCTATGACAGGACTGTACCGATTCTTCAGTTCGTAAATTAACATTTCTTCCGTGTTCTTCCCTCGGGCCTCCGACCCTCTATCCTTACTTGAGCTCGACAGCACGTCACCCACCACTGTGTGGTGTTCGTGTACTCCGTCTCCGTCTAACCGTCGCCCCTCCTTTCGTCCCCGTCGTTCCGCCCTTCCCTCTCTCTTCCTTTGCTCTGGTATCCATCCGATCGACTCCACTCCGCCTCCGGACTCCTCAACGGTGCCTCTGTACTCGTTGTCGGAGCCAGTCAGCAACATCCGTACCACGTCCGCTACCTCCATCCCTTCATCCGCTTCCCCTCCGTAGCACCTCTGCACAGACTTAACAACAAGGCTAAATACACCTTGAACTGAAAGTATTGAGCAGTGCATTGATCGCATGCATGGAATTACTGAAAAACCCGCTGTTTGCAAAGATCATTGTTTCACTGAATGACCAGGCCAGAATGCTAGAACCAAAATTGTTACGTGAGGTGTAACTTCAGTACAGGACGAGGTTCGAGTGAGGACAAGATGCAGACGAGGACAATGTATACAACCTCCAGAGCGTACAGGTATATATACAAGTATGAGAAGGAGCGTTCAAAGAGGGACCATTTGAACGATAAACATTGAACGGTGACAGTTCATCTGCAGTAAAGGGAAAGAAAAGGCGGTTGAGTTGTACTGAGCATATGTATGGGAGTCCGTATGTGGGTAAGGGTACAACGAACGAAGCAGATGAGGAGAAAACAAAGGAAAAAAGAATAAGAGCACATGCNTGTTAGTCACAAAAATGTGGTACGTTCCGTGGCATAAAGTCAAACTGCAACAGCTCACTGACGTTGTCCTCNACGAAGNACGCATGGCTCTGGAATATATGGGACTACAGAAGACCAACAAGTACGTGAGACTTGACTGGCGAACAGTCATGTCGTTGTCTGAAACAGCACTACTTGCGAACATGCATGAAAGTAGCTATCGATATACGACTCAACAGGTCACTGTGCTGGACTCTCACTGATGAGATGAGATAGAGATGCAAGAATGAGACTATAAATTCATCGATCCATGCACCGTTCAATCCACAGTCGGCAAAAAAATAAAACTGAAAATGTTGCGCTCAGCAGAAATTGAAGGCACAGCCTGTGCCATTTGTTTGCTCATGTTTTTGGTTTTCAGTCCCAAAACCGATGACATAAGCAGGCCCATGGCACATGACCAATGTTTGTTCTTATTTTTACTTTTGGAGTCCCAAAACCGATTACATAATCAGGACTATTCAAGCCATGGGGAATGATCATCCGGCTCCCACACTCTCTTGACCTTGAACCACTACCTTCCGAAAAAGGCAACTCATTTTTTTTTCGTCGTATCATAGCTCCAATGGCCACCTCATCTGTACGTATGTTATTACATGTTTTTTTTTTGTACTGATTTCCTCAGCAGGGACCAACTGGTTCTGTAAGTGATGATCGTTGTTCTCGTTGCTGGTGTGTGGTCATCTCATCTGTGGTCGTAGATTTCCCCCGACATACAACGTTANCATCTCAATTCGGTATGTTTATTTCATAGTCTTACATTCATGGCTGCTGATTTNTTTTAAAAAATACAGACCACCTGGGGCAATGAGCTCCGTAAGTATCGGCTGGGCACTGTCGCCATTGAATTCAGCCAAATCGACACTCCGTACCAAGGCGACCGTGCTATCGACCCCTCGCAAGTTGACTACTTGTGCGACATCTTTGCAAAGAGCCAGGGCTTCGATCCTATCGACCGGTACAGTGAGGACCACGCTATGGTTGGCATNCTCAGTGAACATGTCGATGATCTCAAGTCGTTCATCACACCCAACTCCGTTTCCAATGCACCGAATATCTT
This sequence comes from Antrodiella citrinella, assembly GCA_004802725.1. Lineage (NCBI taxonomy): Eukaryota > Fungi > Basidiomycota > Agaricomycetes > Polyporales > Steccherinaceae > Antrodiella > Antrodiella citrinella. Next base: position 12,010 of record SGPM01000149.1, on the reverse strand, counting down.
GGATCCGACCATCAGGGTCAATCTCATCGCCGGGCACCATCGCATGGAGGCCTGCAAAAAGTATTATGCAAACACGCCAATGCCTCCGAACCATAAGTGGAGTCTTCAACTCTACAACTCTCGTGAGTGTTGTTTTATACTGCATCTTGTTTATATCTAATGCACATGTGTCAGCTCTCAACAATTTTCCCAGTAACATTACTACGTGGGTCCAAGCGCTGAACAAGGTTGATACGACCCGCTTGCCCACCGCTGCTGAGACCTTTCTCTCGTACTATACTGCACAGTCTAGTGTGGATGGTCCCTTGAATCTCTCGGATATCGATCACATCTTGCGGTTTGTCTCTAGACTCGTTCCGCTCAATCACCACCTGGTGAAACTCCTTCGTCTGAACCCAGCGTTCAAAACCAGCATGTGGAAGGCTCTCTTTCAGACCATGCGTGATGCTAGGTTACCTTGGGTACGTGGTTCAATTTAATATGTGCTATGTTCTCTGACGTGCCTCCAGTTCTTCTCCAAGGTGATTCAGACCATGACCGACTTTTCGTACGCCTTTGCTGGGGCGACCTTGGGCAACGATAGTGATACGTATGACACCACTCACATGTGTCCTGAGCTTTTGGACGCCAGGAACTTCTACGCCGAGTTGTATGCGAAATCTCGCTTGGAGGGCAAGAAAGTCAAATTTGAAGGCCGCTCTATTTCCTACGATTGGCCTAAAGATCCAGTCACTGAGGAGGTCACGGGCAAAGGCAAAGGCAAAGCCAAGGCTGCCGGGGTGAAGTGGGCTTGGATTCCTAACGACAAGAGGCGGGCTCCAGAATTCACTCTTGCAGAGACGAAGGCTAGGGTTCAGAGCAACAAGTCGATGGTTTTCAATGATACTCTTGCCCTCATCAGCAACTCGGAGGTGCCACAAATCAACAATCCTGTTCCGGTACGCATCGTTTTATTTGTATCTACACCGCACTGATATAATCATGATCCCCGCAGTTCTTGACGCCTGCTTTCATCAAAAAGGCGGATCTTCTTACTTTCTCACACAAGCAACTGTGCATCAAGGTAAACTGTTTCTTTATCTATTCATGTCTTGTCTGTATCTCTGATCGTTTTTTCAGCTCGTTCACTTTCTCAGAAAGGAGAACGTTGCCAACGTCCTCAAACCAGGCAACGTGACGAACGATCAACAGTGCATCCCACACCACACGTGCGCCGACAGTGCAGTCTTGATCTCACTGTATGACGTGTTCTCTCTCACAACCGATGTCAACGGTCTTGGTCCGGTTCAGTTTCCCCGTCCCCTTCTCATCGACACAGACCAGCAGTTCGACCGTCTGTGCGCCAAGGTTGAAAAATGGCCGGTTGTACGTGATTATTCAAGCTTGACGTATCGGGCTCGCAGCTCACATTTCTTGACCCAGTTCTATCGTTTTCTCTACGTTCACACTCATCCACTGTGGAACGTGTTGCAGAAAACCCTCAACGATCGTGGTATCAAAGACTCTGAGGAGCATCTGCAATCTGAAGCCATCGCCAAAATCGTTGGGGAGCTCATTCACGAGCAGACTGTCTGGTACAACCTGTGGTCCACACTCTTGCTTGACAAAGATGTCAAGTTGCACACCACATGTGGTTTTGTCACCCCCCGTCAATCTCCGGATGAGATTCAGAGGATAAGGACGGCTATCGAGCTTGAGAGTGAGTGTCTTCTTTCATTCTTCATCACATTTACTGATATCAAATTAGAGAGCCAGCAAGAGACTGCAAAGGCTGAGCAGGAAAGGGTGTTGCTGAGTGCGCAGCGCAGTGCTGCTCAGGCTCAGGAACTCGTCACGATCAGGCAGAATGCTGTTCTCGAGGCAAAGGAGAAGATCGACGAGGCCACACGTGCCCGTGACGCTGCGGTTGCAACTGTCCAGAATCTTGCTGAGATGTCTTCTCCTACTGTCACTCCAGCTCCAAAGCCATCGGAGAAAGAAGTCGAGGCCATGCGCAAGCAGAAATACAACATTCCTGCCAACTACCTCAAGCTGGATGAACAGTATCTTCAGCACAAGGTCGGAGAGGCTGTTGGCCAACTGGAGACGTGCATCGACGAGTATTTGAGACCATGTCTCTCCGATCCTGCTGAGTATCCAGAGCTCGTCAAGCAGATGACGCATGTCTTCAAGCAGTACACCATGAAGCCCAAGTTCCGCACAGGTACGTTTGTCAATTNACAGGTATTTCTTGTACTCACTTTTGCGTTAGAATATAATGATCAAGATGTGGAGGTGACTGAATCACCACCGACACGACTNCGGCCTAAGGACAAGGCTCTCGCTTTGACTTACGCGGAAGAGACATCCGAATCTGAGGACGATAAAGAAGACGAGAGATCATCCAGTGATGAAGACTCTCCGAAGAATCAGCCATCGGCCAAGGTNTCTGAGGATGATGAAGAGTCAGAGAGACTGTCTGGTGATGAAGGCACTCAGAAGAACCAGCCATCGGTCGAGCCGGAGAGCGCGCCATCTGCGCCATCAGGCAGCACACGTGCTGCATCGAGACCTCCAGTTGCTTCAGGATCTGGAATGACTTTGGCCCTTCAGAAGGCTTTGAATGCCGGTGCTCTGCCTCCCGACACCGAGTTCCATTCCCCTCCTGCTCATTCTTTACGCCCACGCACCAAGCGCAGCATCAGCTCCACCACCAAGCCTACCGATAAGCGCAACAAACGGGCCCGTCGTGACNTTGTAGCAAAGGTGACTCCAGATGTAGAAAGTGAGGACGAGGACGATGCTGCAGGTGACAACTAGGATGTGGACAAATAGTAGTATCAATGTGCCCCGTTATTGTTGTATTGTGTTCAATGTGATGCATCTTGATGACTGAATTGAAGTACCCTAGAGTGATATGATCCATCAAATTAATCTGAGACTGAGCGAATTTCAAATTGAAAATTTCAGATGCGAAAATTTTCATATATAAGGTCACATCTTTTCATTTACCCCCCAGCTTATTTCCCCTCCTGCCACCATCATCTCAATTATCCTGAAATCTGGTGCAAAGTAGACCCATAGGTCTGTCCTCTTTTATGAGTCGTTTCATGTTTGTGACTCAATCTGTTGTAGCTTTCAGCAACTGTGTGTATTGAATAACAGATTATGTAATACTGTTTATTGATTGTACTGTAGATGTCTTCCAGTGTTGCGAACAAGGTAAACTAGCTACTTTTGTTTTGGTCTGAAAGTAGTTGCCAATATCTTTTCAGACATCTGTCGGTCAACTACTATTGAACACGATTAAAAGTAGTCTCACATATTGCACAGACCTCAAAGACAAGGAAGCCAAAAAAGACCCCCAAGTCAAAAGAAACAGTGTCCTCCGATGTGTGTATTGTCTCTTCTCTATGAATTTCTTTGTTGACATTGTTGTGCAGACGGAAGCTGTGGAAGTTCAGATTGCGTCTCACGTGCGCTATATTGTACATGCTGATATCATTTTCAGACTGACATTTTTGTAGCGCACGTCCAAAAAATCAACCGCCACAGATCTTATCAAGGTATGTGCTGCGACAACTATTCCCAAATTGTTGATGTCACCTTTCGAATAGGATGCTACCGATCTGGTTACCAGCATGCTGAAAGCTACCGCTGGTATTAAAGCTGAAGTCATGACAGCCCGACGGGAAGCTGTCTTGGGGTATGTCAAGATGGATGCTCTCTCCCCTGTGGTGGCCGACTCCAACACACCTACGCTTATCATGGGCTCTATCAACGAACGTCCGGTGTACAACAGCTTGATCAACTCTCTTTGCAAAGACTTTGACTCGAGAGGTGTTTTTCCATTCTTACAGCAGAATTGTATTCAAGTTGGAGTTGATCCATCCTGGGTCGACCCTACTTGTATCTCTGCCTCTGCCCGAAACATGCAACCTGTTGTATGGACACCCGCAGCTAGACGTCAAGACGCTGTCATGTACAATGGTCGCCACCGTCTTTATGCAAATTTCAAGATGCTGGATAGCAACAAGAAAATGCAAGACAAGTTGCTAAAGACTAGAGACAGTCTGACAGTGGACTCCACGTTGATACTGGAAGTGGATGCCAAGCTGGATGAATTGCAGACGTTGTACAAGACCAACAGTTTATGGGGCGTTGAGCTTATTGACATGAGTACGTTTACTTTGAGTTTATTTTATGGCTGGCTCACTCATCGGTTGTAGACTTTATTGCCACCCATCCTCACAAATGTCTCATCGAGCATGAGCTTTCTGCCAACTATCCGACAGCCTCAAGAGCAGACACGGATACTCAAACTCTCCACCATCTTTTAAAGGTGGTTGCTCAGATATCTCCCACTGGCATGGCAGAAACTCTTTCCAACCTCCCTGCAAACATTCACGATACATACTCTCTCAAGATCCTCAAGGACAAAGGCATGCGGTCTACTCTGGTACATATGATGTCGTATCCCGATTTCTTTACCGGAACCCTCCTCTCTCGGTCCACTCTGAAAACTTGGTTTCCGCATATGGGAGGAGTGAGCACATTCATGTTCCCATTCAAGCCGTATCTCTGATTTTGTTGTGAAGGCACTCATGGTCATTGTCGAGCACGGTCTCGAGGTGTTGGACTATCTATGCTCTCCATGCACTATTCCCTCTCGGCAAGTACTCAAGGAACAGTTTGCTGATGAGGAGAACCCTGCACTCCTCCAGCAAGAGGTCCTCACACATATTTGGAGCAACAACACCGCTCTACCCCTCTATCGAGCGATCACATCTTCTTTTATGCTTGCTCTGCAGCAAGCCTACGTCACTCACATTGCTCCTATCATGCACACTTTTGGTGGAGATGACAGCACGACCATAACCCTGTGGCGTGGTGTTGAGGATGCGTATGCCGATGAAATCTACAATGCCATTGACACAGCGGTGGCAAACTCTGATTTTGAGCAAGACGATCCAGAACTGGCAGTGTTGAAGAACATGGCGGTCAAGTTTGGATGGTTGAGAAGCAAGCACTGCAACTTTTTGAAGTCAACTGGTCGCTTGTTCTCACACAAGATGCCACTCATCAATCCTGCTATGGTTGCTCAACTGTCTACAATTTTATCAGCAGAAGAGAAAGCATGGGTGGAGGTAAGCGACTACTTTGCTGCGGTTGGAAAGTAGCTGACAACTCGTGTGCTCAGATTGCGGAATGCATCGCACCGCTGTCATCTCAGATCAATGCCATGAATGGTCCAAGGCGTCTTTGGCACAACACGTGGTCCGGTGTGGCCTACTTTGTAGAGCACAACATCTTGAGAGACGTACCGCATGCAGAAAAGGGATTAAAAGTGAAGGAGACGATGTCTAAAGTACAGATCCAGTCTCACTCCCGTTGTCATTGTCACTCATGCAATCTCAGATCATTCAATTTGTTTTGTCACACAGAGATATCTATGTTCAAATGTTGAACACAAACCTCAAAGCCATGGACACCGTCAAGATAGATATGGACAAGGAGCTGCTAAACAACGTCAAGATTTTAGTTTCCCAGTACATCAAGCACGTCACCAATGACCCCACTGTGGTGATTCCTAGGACCTATCCTGATCTTCCACCTGTTCTTGCGGTCCTCTCAGAGTACGACAACGTGGACATTTTGGCGGCCATTCTGGCAAACACCTGCTTCCCCTTCTATATCATCTTTTCACCAGGCTCTACCAACAAACTCATCGGAAATACAGCAAAACTCCTTTTGAAGGCAGCGGCCACTGTTGCTTTCACTCGACACCAATTGTACCACTTCACCGATCTCTGGAACTTCAGAGATGACTTCAACGATCAGATGGCACTCATTTTCAGTCCCTATCTACCCGAGTGGCAACCATACGATGGATTTGTTGAAAGACCTGATTACGATCACATAACATCACAGCCTGCGGATTCACAAACCATAGCAGACATCAAAGAGATCGAGGACAACATCAGACGGTACAGGGAGGAACCTCACAGTGTCCAAGTTGCAAGACAGACCAGTCTGGCTGACATCCAGGACACTCAACAAGCCGCTCTAGACAAGATATTCAACCTACTCATTGGCAATGGTATTGGAACGATCAATATCGAAGAGGAAGTCTCAAAGAGTGCAGAGAAGAAGAAGTCGAAAGGCAAAGGCAAAGTGTTTGATGATGAGGCTGACGAGGGTGACGATGAAGATGACATGCAGACAGTGATCAATCAGTATTTGACTCCTGCTGTTGCTCACGCCTGGGATGCCCTTCGCAACGTCAGTGTTCCACTACTTTCTGACAGTTGCAAAGTAGCTGACTGTTCTCCTGCAGGAACTGGTCGTGAATATGTTCAAGCATCAAGCCAGATTTTCAGTTCCCAATATTGACTGGTCTGGAGAATTGGGCAAACATCAGATGTCGAGCGCCAGGGCTTCATTTGTGCTGCCTACGTTGGTCACTGCCAGTGTCGATGAAGTTCGCGACTTTTTTGGAGGCATCGATGTTGACGATTTGAAACACCAAAACTGGAGACGTGTTGAGACCAAACACTTGGAATCTCTGAAGAAGCAAACAGAACAAGCCCAGAAAAAGACTGAACCAAAACAGTTTGGAATGCTCTTCAAATCTCCCGTCAAACGCTCTGGTCAGTCTTGCATCACACACTTTGAATTATATTTATATGTATCTATCCAGTGCAACCAAAGAGACCAGTTTCTGAAGTAGAGGAAGCTGCCGGTATTTGAAGTATTGACCTCTCTTATTTTATATGCTCACAATATATTCAGAAACTACGACGCAGCACAAGAAGGCCAAAGCCATTGTCTCTGCTCTTGATATCGTTCCTTTGGAACACAGATCTCCTCTTCAATTGTCTCCCACAGGTTCAGCACCATCTCACCTTCATGAGCCATCTGTCAATCCACGTGCTGTGTCAGTTCCTCCACAGCAACTCGCTCAGGATGTAGAGCCTGAGCACGCACCTGCTGAACAGTCTGAATCTGGCACGTCTCAAGTTAATCCAGGCTGTTCAAAAACTAAATGCTACTTTTAGTTTTGTCTCCTCAATTCTCTCCTTTGAGCATGGAAGATCTTCCTGACGATATCCTTGCACAAATTGATGGGCAAATATGATTATCACTCACACCACAAATATACTGTTTCCCGTGTATGGACTCCTATACATATACCTAGTATCGTCTCTCTTTTTCAGATAAAAAGCTTCTATCGTCCTTATTACAAATGTGTCGTGTTCAACCACTTATTTTACTTCTGTATAGCTCTCCTGTGTTCAACCACTGTTGTTATTCTTTTTCTTTTTCCTATATCCACGTCCATCGTTGTACTCTTACCCGCATATGGACTCCCATACGTATACCTAGTACGACTCCCCCTTTCCCTTTCTTTTTCTGCAGATCAGCTATCATTACTGTTGTTGCTTCTATCCATCCTCACTCAGTCACCTTTGCTGATATCGTTGCAGACCGTTTAGACTGTATTTGTTACAAACACGCATGCGCTCTTATTCTTTTTCCCTTTTCCTTTCCCTTTACTTCCCTTTGTCTCTTTATTCTCTCATCCACTTCCTTCGTCGTACCCTTACCCGCATATGGACTCCCATACGTATACCTAGTACGACTCACCCCCTTTCCCATTCCCTTACTGCAGATGAACTGTCATCGTTCAACGCTCACCGTTCCAACGGTTCCCTTTGAATGTTCCCCCTTTTACCTCCGCAGTTCCTTTGTACTTGAACGATCCTCCTTCCGATTCTGCAGTTCTTGTACCAGTATATATACTTGTACTTGTCGGTCAAGCCCCAACTTGACCGTCTTGTTAATAGAGGTTATCTTCTACTCTGAACATCGTCCTTGTCTGCACATCGTCCTCATCGTCTCACTTGAACCTCGTCCTAGTCAGAACTCGTGCCGAAGTTACGCCTCACGTAACATTAGGTCAAGTTGCTACTACTGCGCTGACTCCTCGTAGTCCAAGCGCACCCCCACCCACACCGTGGCTCCCACAGAGCACTCCCCAGACCATCCACCTCGAACCTCGCACCGTCTCCAGACCGGTCCCCTCACCGGACACTTTGCCGTCTACACCTCTGCAGATACACGAGTCGCCTACAAGTGGCGCACTAACCAGAGCAGACCTGGTTGGTACTTTATCGCAGACGTCACCAACCCCGACCTTCCCCAGGTCAGAGAACGCGTCCAACGCATCCCTGATAGTTACTTCCGTGACCCCGACGCCTCCTCCTCTGACGACGAATCTAACCCTGATTCCGAGACCAACGCCGACTCAGAAGCCGAAGCAGCAGCGCAATTGGAAAGCCCTGTTGCAAGCATCGAAGAAGACCCTCTCCCTGATCCCTCAGCGACTAGCGCTTTCCTTTCGCCGCTTGCATCACCTCAAGCAGGACCGAGTACTCTCCCAGCAGGACGAAGTCCAGTACGGGTATCTAGTCCTCGACGAGGATCACTCCTATCCAGTCGTCATTCTTCTCCATCCCCAAGCTCCCACCTACGTATACACACTCAGTCCACTACCCCTACGTCCCACCGTCAACCAGCAACCACCGCCCCCGTCGCACCGCCAGCACCTCTACTCCAACCCCAACCGCTTCTGACCATGACTACCAGGCCTACCGAACTAAAGATCGGTCAGCCCAAGGCGTTCACGGGAGACCGTGCTACCACTGCAGCCTTNATCCAGGCGTGCAAGAATTACTTCTCTCTCAATGGCGACATCTATGACACCGACTTGAAGAAGATCGGGTTCGCCCTCTCCTTCATGAACGAAGGCATTGCTGCCTCGTGGGCAGCAGGTATCATCAANGAAGGACAGGAGTCTACCCCTGCCTCNTACGGTACTTGGAACGACTTCATCACGAGAGTCAACACTTCCTTCCTCCCCATTAATTCCTCCGCCGATGCCGTGACCAAGCTCAAAGATCTGAAGCAAGGGTCCGGATCTGTGGACGAATACATCGCCAAGTTCCGTACCATTGTCGGACTCACNGACTTCAAGGACACCGCCTTCCTCATCGACAAGTTCCTTGACGGCCTCAANGATGGGCTCCAGAGTCGAGTNCTGGGCAACACNGCCGAGATGAAGACCCTCGACGATTACTATGGGGTCGCCTCTCGCCTTGACGCTCTCTACCATTACAAGAACACTTTCCATTCCAATCGCCCCAAGAACAACTTCCGCCGCAATATCCGTCAGGTTGCCACCACCGACGCNGACGTGACCATCCAGAAGTTGACTCCCGCTGAGCGGGACAAGCTNCGNCGNGAGGGAAAGTGTTTCCGCTGCCGTAAGGCTGGCCACATGTCCCGNGAATGCCCTGGCAGTGGACGCACTCCATCCCGCACTGTCCGCCAGATGGAAGTAGTGACCGAATCCCCTGCCGAAGAAGACATATCCGTCGGACGCATCGTGGCCATGATGTCCAAACTCCCTACCGGTGAGAGAGAGACCTTGACCAAGAGAATGGTTGACGAGGGTTTTTAGAGCGACGGTCCACTGCGATGTTGGATCCGTCTTGTTACACGTTGTCTCGAGTTTCTGTATTAGCTGATTGTTCTAGACGATCAATCCATTGTGATGTCACTATACTCGGACAACGAACCATCGCCACCTCTGCTCTCATCGACACGGGCGCAGGAGATGCATTCATCGACAACTCGTTTGTGCGCAAACACCATCTTGAGTTNAAACCGCTTCTCTGCGCCATCCCCGTTTTCAACGTCGACCATACCCCGAACAAGGATGGGCTGATCACCCATTACACCTGGCTTGATCTCAATATCAACGGCACCTCGATTCCCACCNGCTTCTACGCGTCCAACCTCGGTGGTGAAGCCATTATCCTTGGCTTCCCCTGGTTGAAACGAGTCAACCCCCGAGTCAATTTCCNTACCGGCCACTTTGAATTTGACCCCGATGATATCCTCCCAGAACCCTCCCTCCTTCGCACCCTTCGTACTGTACGCCACACTCGCACAGTCCTCAATCGCATCGAGGATATCCCTGACGAGCCAACNTTGTCTGTGCTGAACCCAACTCCGGACAACGCCTTGCTGCGTGCCATAGAACCCCTTCCCACCGCTCCCCTTACCTCCGATTCCCCAGTCAACCTCCCTGCCNCAGATCCACCAGTCAATCTCCCTGACCCNATCCCTATTGATGTCGACCCCGACGACGATCTTGTCATCGGATACATCAAAGGNGAACTCACCGACCAGATCCTCGCACCTCCGGAGACCCCNGCATANCGTGACNTTCCTACNGAACCCTCCGCACTGCCTGGCCCCTCCATTGGCCGCGTACATTTCTGGCGTTCTTCAGCCAAATTTTCANTCAATCAGAACANGTGGATCCGAGCCAAGGTCAATCCCGCAATGGCCATGGCCCAAGANAAGGCCAAACTGGAGANCCCCAAGACCATTGACGAACTCGTCCCNGAGCAGTACCATGACTTCAANTCTGTCTTTGAGAAGAAGGCGGCGGAGCGATTTCCCCCATCCCGACCATACGANCACGCCATCGAATTCAAACCCGATTTTGTCCCNCGCCAATGCAAGGTGTATCCCCTCACTCCGAAAGAAGAACTCATTCAGAACGAGTTTATTGAGGNACACCTTCGCAAAGGGTACATTCGTNGTTCCAAATCCGCGATGGCGTCCCCGTTTTTCTTTGTCGGAAAGAAGGATGGCAATCTCCGCCCCTGTCAGGACTACCGTCACTTGAACGAAGGCACCGTCAAGAATGCGTACCCNCTACCGTTNATCCCTGAGCTCGTCGATAAGCTCAANGGAGCGAANCACTTTTCCAAANTGGATCTCCGNTCTGGCTACAACAATATCCGNATCAAGGANGGAGACCAGTGGAAAGCNGCNTTCAANTGTAGCAAGGGTCTTTTCGANCCATTGGTCATGTTCTTTGGGTTATGCAATTCCCCTGCCACCTTCCAAGCGTTCATGGACGANNTCTTCTCTGACATGATGGACGAAGGNTGGCTGGTCATTTACATGGACGACATGCTCATCTTTTCCGCCGATCTCACCGAACACCGTGCCCGTACCCAACGCATCCTCGAACGGCTCAAGGAGCATGATCTCTATCTCAAACCTGAGAAATGCGTCTTTGAGGCCAGCGAAGTGGAGTTCCTCGGTCTCATCATTTCCCCTGATCGCCTCGCCATGGATCCCATGAAACTTCAAGGTATCCGCGACTGGCCTGCACCTGCATCAGTCAAGGCAGTCCGCTCCTTCCTTGGCTTTGGCAATTTCTACCGCCGGTTTATCCCCAACTTCTCCACCATCGCTCGCCCTCTCAACGACCTCACGCGCAAAGACATCTCATGGCAATGGTCTGACGAATGCCAGACCGCGTTCGACACCCTGAAACACCTGTTCACTGCTTCCCCTGTGCTGCTCATGCCCGACAAGTCCAAACCATTCCAGATCGAGACCGATGCCTCCAAGTTTGCCACCGGTGCTGTCATGCGACAGCAAGACATCAATGGCGACTGGCATCCCTGTGGCTACCTTTCCCAGTCGTTCAATGATGCCCAGCGCAACTACGACATCTATGACCGCGAACTCCTCGGTATTGTCCGCGCCCTTGAAGCGTGGCGTCACTATCTGGAGGGTGCTCCGCATCCTGTCCAGATCCTTTCAGATCACAAGAACCTCACATACTTCCGCTCCGCCCAACGTCTCAATCGCCGACAAGCCCGTTGGAGTTCCCTCCTATCCATGTTCGATCTGCAGTTGCAGCACGTCCCGGGCAAGGACATGATCCAGTCCGACACCCTCTCCTGGCTCATTCACCTCAACACGGAAATCGTTGACAACGATGCCATGACCCTCCTGCCTGACCATTTGTTCCACCGTTCCATCGACATCACATTGCACGACCGTATCGCTGCCTGCAATGACGTAGATCCAGTAGTGCGCGCCGCCTTGACCGCACTTCGTGACGGCACGCCCCCACCACTGCGCACGGCCCTTTCTG
>SGPM01000148.1:0-63230 GCA_004802725.1 Antrodiella citrinella | reverse complement strand
GGGCGTTGAGGGGATGCGCGTGCAGGCGGACGCGGTGAGCCAGGAGACACAGCGCTCGCGTACGAGAGCGCGCAGTTCCTCGTCGAGGAGCTGTGGCACATGGCGAACCAGCCCAGACAGAAGGTGTTGGAGTTGAGGGAGAAAGTGTTTGGGACAGGCGTGAAGAGGAGTTCCCGCGGTCAGGCGAGGGGGCGGTTCAACCGCGTGCAGGTCATGTTGGATGGGAGGGAGGTTTATGTGGATGAGCTTGGGAGGACGGAGAGTGAGGCGGAGGAGGAGGAGAGATTTGGGGTGCCGAGGCGGGACTTGCCTGTTGATCACTCCGATACTGCGTCCACCACATCGGCAGGAGGAGAAGGGGAGGGAGAGGTGGAGCACCCGAGTTTGCGGCCGACGTGGGTGCTGCGGATGTTCAATTACTGGGGCCGCGGGTGGGGTGCTGGGCGGAAGGGCGCGAGCAAAGTGRCTCACCCTGTTGAGAATTGCATCGCCGATGCAGCTGGTGCCGTCAGGACAGAGGATGGGCCGGCGCAGCAGCAACAGGTCCCCGACGACAGACCGCAGTCTCCAGAGGCACAGAAGGAAATTGGGGCGAATGTTATACCAGACTCGCAGAGAGCATCGACGAGCACTGCGGTGGATGCCTGGGGAGACACCGCGTCGCGTCGCAAGCCACACAACACTCCCGCATGACTTAATTCGGACAGCACTGTATAATATCCCTGGAGAGCATGGGGGAGGGTATGGTAATTCGGATATATACGCTACTAATGCGACAACTAGTACTACTGACATAGAGGGATATAATGCAAGGAAAGGAAAGCAATATGTAACACTCTTTAGATCGCAGCATTAATTTTATTTGTATACGCACTGGGTATAAATGTGTGAGTGATTAGTGCGAGCACCGAGGAGGGGTTGGGGTTGTAGAGTGTGGTGGGTATGAGAGAGGGGGAGGCAGAGTTAGCGGACTTTGGACTTGGTCTGAGTCTTGCGTACAGCACGCTTCCTCTCACGTTCCATGATCTATAGCACAGTCAAAGCATCAGTGCACGAACCCGAGCGAAGGGACAGTAAACTGTGCACACCTTTTTCTGCTCAGCAGCACTCAACTTCGACAACTTCTCCTCCGCCTCCCTCCTCTTCGCCGCGGCCTTCTCATCCGCCTGCTCCTCCCTCTTCTCCCTCACCATCTCCTCCTTCAACTCCTTCTCCAGCTCCTCCCTCACCTTCTTCAACTTCGTCCTTGTCTCCGGCCTCAAACTCGCATTCAACCCCACACCATTGCCTTTCCCCGGCGCCTTGCCCACGCCCCAGCCACCTTCGCCCGCGATGACGTCGACGAGCTGGAACGCAGCCTGGATGAGCGGGAGCGTCTCGGCGTTGGGCGGGAGCGCGAGGCTCAGGATCAGGTGCTTCGAGCGTTGCGCGACGGGGATGGGGTGGAGGGGGCGTCCGCGGGGCTGGTCGGTGAGCGAGAGGGAGCGGAAGTAGGGGAGGATCTTGGGGTCGGAGAGGACGGCGGTGAGCGAGAGGGGGCCGTGTGGTTTGAGCAGGTTCTCTGTGATGTCGGCGAATTCGGACATGACGGTGAGAGATTGAGGGAGGTTGGGGTTTTCTGTGGTCTTGGTGAAGGTCTGCGGGTTACAATGCCGACGGTGAGTATGTGCAGGGTGGGATGGGTAGTGAACTGAACGCACCAGATCCCAACGTTTGCTCTTGATACCTTTCAGCTCGTCCTTAGCTACAACAGCCCACACACAATCAGGGACACTCGCGGTGTCCTTGAACGTGAAGTTCAGCTCGAGTTCATCATAGACGCTGTAATCCAATTGAACAAAACCCCAGACGGTCTGATAGATGAGCTGGGCCAAGTCATGACGCGGCCGGAGCGTGAAGGTAGTGTGAAGTGCAGAGAGGGCACGACGACCGGTTGAATAGACGAAGAAGTCGGAATTGCCGTCTACGTGACGGAGCAGAGTGAGAGAGGAGCAGTGCACTAGGAGGGATACACGTACCCTTGCCAATACCTCCCACCTGCACAGGCCTGGTGAACTGAGATTGGTACAGAGCGCGGTGATCCTTCATCCTATTGTCACAAGCAAATGAATATTAGCTGCTGGCATTGCGCAGTCCGGACAGAGATGCTCACCATGCGCTGACACTACCAGCATTGGCTTTGCTACCCAGCCAGTAGAAACCAACGTAGAACAGAATGGCTGCGATGAAGAGAGCCTCCAGCTGGAACACTAAAGAAGTGACGACGCGCCGAAATTAGCTCTAGAACGCATGATAATATGCGTGACTCACGGGCAGGCCTGAAGGTGAACATCTTCCACTTGTACTCCAACCCCTCGTACTCCTCTGACATGGTCGGAGGAGGAGGGGTGAGGAAGCCGATAACAGTTTGTATAGGATTGAACGACATGACCGGGATACCGACGGTTGGCGTTGAGTAGGACGTTACGCAAACCTGGTATGTACGTCCTCTTTCCTCAGACAATCGACTCGGCAAATGCCGAGGGCTTCCTACCACGACATAACATAATCAATGTCATCGCAATATTATTATTCAGATTCAATTGTTATGCTATGCAGAGGCTACCTATGGTGCGTTTGAATACCCACCGGTCATTCTGCGTATCAAGAGGATAGTAGGTATATCCATTTCCACTCCGTTCGATTTCGGATGCATATGTTGAAGATGCACCAGGGCAGCGGATATTCCCAGTTGGTTAAACGGTGTTGACAGGGGATTACTATTAGATTCGCCCAGTCATGAGCGATGCAGCCCAGGTTAGACCGTACTATGATCACGTCGATCTCGACTAAAGCACCCCAGCAGTACACGATCGCACCTCCAGACGAACCAGGAGCAGAACCGACTCAGAAGACTGGGCCTCCGACCGACTTCCAAGCATTCGTTATAGGGTCGCTGTCGCGGATGACCCGGTCTACGGGCGCCATCGAACAAGGCGGGATCCGCAGATGCTTGACCCTGACATCGTCGTACCTTGTGACAGACGCCACAATGAACATCGAGGGAGGCTTGAACTCGTGGTATGCGGGGTTCAGTCGGTTGGTGGATGTGTTGTCGGCGTTGCACGGACGAGGAGAGCTAGAGGTAGAGACGGTCAGCGCCGCGAGCAAAGCGTGTTCGGAGTGCTGGAGTGTTGCAGGAGGGTGGCGAGAGCTGGAGGAGGCGCGAGAGTGTCTGCGGAGGATTGCAGGGCGGCTGAAGGGATTGTTAGATGAGAACGGAGCGACTTACCACGGAGAGCGCATCTATACCCCGCCATGAAACTGCATAGATACATTTTGCATTACTTAGTACATGACAATCGGGACGAAGCGAAGTCGCACGTGGTTGACGTCACGGCAATGTCCTCAGCGTACAAGAATCCTCTCTCTAACTCCTGACCCTCCGTAGTCGTTCCTGTCTCTCGTCGTCCTCATCGTATCGAACGACGAGCAGACTCTCATATCCATCCATGGAACCCCAAACCCTCGCACGGCCTCGCCGTCCTACTCGAGATATACCCTTAGTCCCCAGCCCTCCTTCCGACACGGAGGACTCGCCCCATTCAGCCCACTCCGATCAGACGTTTCTCACACCTCTCTCCTCCCCAACTGTTCACCAACAAGATCTCCCCTCTGAACCCCCCTCCTCCGAATCCCCCACCTTCGCTGATCGAACTGACCATCCGCCACAAGCAGGGTCGGACTCATCAAGAGAACAAGCGACTGTATTGACTCCTCTCCGGGCTCATTACCTCAAGAAGGAGCTCATACAGCTGCAGTTCCGCAGAGAGTTCAAGTCTTTGGTTGAGGCTCCCAATAATAATGTCTCGACCTTCTCGTACCTTGGTCCACCCTTTACTCCTCCTCCCAAGGATGGACCTCGCCTCGATCTCCCGTTCCTCCGTTACGTCTTCCGCCAGTTCGTGCTCTCCTTCCCGTTTCTCGCCGCGGCACCCAAGAATTTCTTCCCTGACAAACTGCAGCCATTTCTGGCTTCTCTGCTCTCTCGGAATCTATCACAAGTCTCGGTCATGGACGAGGGTGATGAGCAGTCGGAAGCGATGGCGCGGGTCAAGGTCCTAATGAAGCTGGAGCGGAACTTCACCATGCTCATGACAAGCGGAACGAAGCTGGTCGAGAAGGAGGAAGTTGTTCGATTAACTCAGTCCGATCTTGATAGGCTGGAACGTCTTGCAAAGAAACGCGCTGCGAAGGAGGACAAAGATAAGAACACATTCGAAGTGAACGTCGTATGTGTGCGCACTGTAGTGGAGAAGAAACGGATGAGGTCGAGGGTCCACGAGGTACATATCAAGTCTATCTATGTTACTGAACAACATTGATCGCTTCATACAGGAGTTTATAGTTCGCACTCGTCGTTCCAAGATGTCTGACGTCTTCGTTTCACGAAGGTATGGCGATTTCCGGACTTTAGCAGAGGAGGTGAGTTCATTCGCAAATATATTCGATCTTGACCCCCATGCTGATGCTACTCCCTCGTAGCTGCGTAAAGCGCATTCGTCCGAAGACGTTCCGCCACCCCCTGCCAAAGATAGGACGCATGTCAATGTGAACTCTCCTCCTGTCAGCCCGAGAACGAGCGCGCGCTCGAATCGTCCATACACCATTCCAGGTAGTTTCTCATCAAGTACCGCCAGTATTGATTCTCTGCAGAGCAGCCCCGGCGGTTCTCCCGTGGCTGGGTCATCAGGACAGGCGACCAATGGTGTATCGTCGGCACCAATGCATCCGTCCAAGTTGACTCGAGAGAAGAACAGATTGACTCTAAGGTCTTACCTGCATACGCTCCTCTCATCACGCGGTCTTGCTTCTTCTCCTGTATTGAAATCGTTCTTACTCTCGGATCCTACCAGGTTGAGGTAAGCATTCTCCTAAGGTCCAGTTTGTCGTGTCGAACCGACACATTTATAGCGACGAGGAAGTGGATGATGCGAAACGCCGAGAAGAAGCCGATCAAGTGAGGGAAGACGGCAGGAAACGCTTTGCTCAAGAGATCAAGGGTAGGGTAGAAGGACTACGCGACGCAGTACGCAGTGTGAAGGGCGAGTTACTTGGGAAAGGTAAACTTCAAGAGCCATTTGATACTGCGAGATTCGATTCGACTTACCTCGTTGATTTGTACCATAGATGGTCTTACACACATCTTCGCCACAGTCAAGGAGACTCCCGAAGTCCGTAACCTACCGGAGAATTATCATGCTGTAATTGAGTGGGCTCGTATTTCGTTAGTGCTTCCTTCTGTCCGATCTCGCAAGCTCCTGACATCCCGGATTTGCGAAGTTTGGCGTCCACTGTCTTTCAGCAATTCATTGCATCGGATAATGCATCCGAAAGCTTCGCTGGCTTGAAACGCACACACGGACTTATGCCATATTTCATGCTCAAAGCGGCCTTGAAAATTAGTAATCCTATGGCGATGATTCGAGGCGTGCTAGACCTCTTCTTAGCAACGCCATTCGGTGGACGGAGTCTTCTACAGCGGTACGTATCACTGATCCACTAGGCATGTCACACTCACTAATAATGATTCTATATATCTCAGGATGTTTACTGGTTCGTTGATGGAAGAAACCAAGGTACTGGAGGAAGACATTGAATCTGTGAAAGCTAAGGTCGAGGATCCTACGCTCTGCGAGAAAGTTCGCCTTTTCGTATATGCGCCGAGGGAAATTCAGGCCATCTTCAAAGCGGATGCTGGTGGGTTCTATTTCATCCCAACCGCTCCTGAATTGTTTTCATTCCCATTGTCTTTCAGCTGCCGAGAATCTTCACGTACTGACAGTAGTACTTCGCTCCGGTGACCAGCCTACTCTGTCTCGCTCGCAGGTGCAACGCGTCATGAAAGCCCATCGTGCTCACCAGGAATACACTAAGTATATGGAGAGTTTGGATGACTCCGACGACGATTCTGGCCCAAAGAATGACGATGCGTGGTTGTATGAGGATCTAATTTTACTTGCCAAGCTATACTCCAGATTGAAGGACCGAGAACAGCTGATTGATTTGATCTTTGAGGTCAGTGGTAGTGGCGTACGCTAGCTGCATGCATGCTGAACGTGTCATCACAGGGTACAACCTCAGACTTGTTGAAGGATATCATCACCATCTTCTATGCCCCGTTGGCTCAAGTCTATCGCGCAGCCAGCATTGCAGACTCTCTAGGTGATATGCAGAACTTCATCAGCGATCTGATTCGAACAGTGGATCATTGCGAAGAATGTACGTTCGCTTATCACAATACTTCATACATCCTAATCACTCTTTTGGTTAGTATCTCAGCAAGATCCTGCACGAACAGTGCAGATGTTCGTTGACCTCATTCAACGGCACGAGCAATCCTTCTACAACTTCGTACACAAAGTCCACTCGAAGGGCCAAAACTTGTTCTCCAGCCTGATGCAATGGATCGAACTGTTCCTGACGCTCATGCGTGAGGGGTTAGGCGAACCCATCAGCCTCGAGTTTCTCTTGCCTCACATGGGTGCTGAACGTGACGCCATCATGGAGGAGATCGACTCTGTTGCCAGGTACCACTACAAGCTCAAGCTAGCGTATGAGGCGAAGGTCCGGAGACGGTTCGGACGGACACAGGGAAGAGACGATGCAGATACCGAGGACGAAGAGGCGGCGCAGATGGTTAATAGCGTGGTGGAGGATTTGAGCTTCGGAGACCTTGTGAAGGGGGATGCGGTCGACCTTGCGGCCGAGCAGACAGACGATGAGAGTGATTCGTCCAGCGAGGACAGCGACAGCAATTCAAGCGACGAGGAAGAAAGCAGTGATGAAGACGACAGTGGGAGCGAGGAAGCTAGCGAGAGTGGGGAGAGTGTGAGCGCGGATGGGAGCAGCACGGAAGGCGGTACGCGGACTCCAAAGGAACCTCTTGCGTCAACGCTTGGCCGGGCTGCTACCGTAAGTCATTCGCCACGGTCTCCTCAGCCTTCCGGCCCTCCGTCAAGGGTACCATCAAGCGTGAGCACACGATCATACCACTCCGTGGATCTTTCCACCGGATCGCGTTCGCCCTTCTCGCCTGGGGCCCCGGTATTGCAAAGGTCGATGACGCTTGACTCGGTGAAGAAGGAATTACCGCCGCTTCCGCCTGACGCTACAGGATCATTTTCGTCGTCGTCGAATGCGTCTCGACGCGAGCGGTCCAAATCGCGGTCCCCTGCACGAAAGAAGAAGAGAGCAGAGGGCCCCACGCCGCCTACGCTGCAACACGTTCCGAAGCTGTTGCCGCTGTTCGTTGAGATGGTGAGTGGCATTGCGTGGCGCGCTTCGCTGAATGCGTTTCATCAGGAGCTGGATTGCTGATAAGGAATTTGGAACAGATGCGGCCTTTGCTGCGACCACATATGGCTCAACAAGTGCAGGGGCAACCTCCACCGCCTTCTGTCCGTTCTTCAACGGTATGAGGGGTGCCAATGTCTAGACCATGTCATGACTCCAGGAGGGAAGGAAACGGTTCTGTGAATCATTTACGGTATCTAGGGTCATTTCTGTTTACATTTGGGACGTGTGCTTGCGGACGGCTGCTCTACTAATTCGCCGTGACGCTCTGCGTGTTGTATAGTACTTTACGACCAGTGTTGTAATTCCTTATCGATGGACTTCCTTATCGATTGACTTGGGATGGAGGATGCGGAGAGACGGGAAGTTGGCAGTGACGATCGTGTGGCGTGACGATCAGAGATTCCGATCATGGGATACCATCGCCCGCCCTCCGAGCGCCAGTATAAAGTACCCGACTTTGTCTCCTCCTCCTCCTTTCTCTCTTTCTTTCTCTTCAGACACAACGTTGCTACTCAATTTCCTCTCCTCTTGCTCCCTGTCTTCACTACCATTCACACCATGCCTGCTCTCGTCCGAGACGCAACCAGAATATGGGAGCTCAATGTGTTCTGGCCCCTCCACTCGCAATGCGGTGTATGGGACTCAAAGTCGCGCAAAGTCGACGTCTGGGAGTGCATTCGTCCCCGTACGTATCCCCTCTCCTTGATATTCGCCTCGTCCTGACCGCTATCTCCTCTCTGCTTATCGCTGCAGACAATGCTACCCCAGGAAATGAGGTTCGTGTCTCTTCCCCACTACGTCATTGCGTATCGCGTGTTCACGTCTCCACGCATGTGTAGCCCCCGAACGGTCAATACTGGCGTTATGTCACTCGGCGGTGACATTGACCATCAGCGACGTCGGATTTATCTCCCCCGCTGCCCTCGTCGGCGTCCTCATCATCACCACCCCGCATGTTTCCCTTTCCATCACTCGCTACTGCATTATTTTTATGCATATTCATTTTGGGACGCTGCGCGGACCAGGTGGCAGCTTCACACCCCTCTCGAGCGTGTCACAGGGTTGATCCCTCCACGGATACGCCGACAGGGCGGGCAGGGGGGAATATGACGGAGCCCATACCCACGGACGGCGGTCTGTAGAAGTGGCGGTCCCTGGGGTGCACCGCTCCCCTCGATGACAAGTTTCGAACCTTCAGGAAGAAGATCTTATGTGCTTCTCTTCCTATCATTTCAATGTTGTTCGTTCTTCTCCTTACCCACTTGCACACATCTCGCAGTTCCCAGCCATCTGCACAGCTTCGCGTTCCCATAATCTCCCTCCACCAACCTATGTTAGTCGTAATCAGTCCCTCGAGCGAGGCATGTCACGCTCCCGATTCCATGGCACATCAATCTCTCTTGATATTTTGGTACCGTAGCCCTTCTCCTTCCCCTCTATGTTGGTCGTTTGTCTTCATACGCAGTGTATTTGTAGCCTTCACGCATGCATAATTTATCAAACTCTACGAGCTTCTGGCCTCTTTTCCTGCTCGCATCTGAATTGTTCCCGCTCATTGGGCGATATGTGGACGCACTGCATAGCTGTGCGAGCAGAAGCAGTCTAGATCCACGTGTGGCTGCCATTCAGTCCAGCGTAGCAGATTCAGCGTCCAAGCCTTCGCCTGCCGACTTATCTATGTGCTGCATCCACTTACGATACAGTCCTGCCGTATGATAGTTCTTCCCAGACCCGTCGTGAGGATACGATGACGTCGGTTCAGGGTTCTTCCTTGCTGTCACTCAGTGTCTGTACACTCGGACGAATCCGAGCTTTTCCAACCCCCATCCCCGGCTCAGACCAGTCAGCAAGACCAAGAGCTGACAGTCCCACTGGTGTATCATAATATTGCTCGAATCTCGATTGGATGCGTTCGTTATGTTGATCGTGAAAACCGTAATTGTATGTCGTATGTATGTATGGGGAGGAACGGCTAGCTGCGCTCGAAACATAGTACAGGGGTGGTCGAGAAGAGAAGACGAGACCGGGAAGGCGAAGACGTAAGGACGGATGTGCTGATACTGCCGGACGGCGAAGAGGATGAGTCGAACCTAACCAGAGTTAAAACCCATTGGAGGAAATAGTGAACCGCTTGAACGTATATCTAAACGAAGCACCCTGCGATAAGTAACATACGATCCAGAACAAAGAATCGACGTACCCCAAGAACGCCAGATCCTTGTTTCCAGTCGAGTCCCCATCCGAAGGTTGTTCTGGAACCTGTTCCAGCTCGTCTGTGGGGAAGTACGAAGTATCGGTGATTGAGCGTAATCGTGGCACGAATGGTGCTTCAATGTTGCGGATTATATTCCAATTGACTCCGTAGAAGAAGGGATGGTGTTTAATTTGGTCGACACCAAGTCGTCGATCATGTGAAGTGATTAGCCTGTGTGAAAAGGGTGGTATCAGTAAATCACGTTTCCTTGCAAACCAGAGCTAAAGCCGAGGAGAAAGCAGAAACGTATATGCATGCAGGATCGTGGGCGAAGACAAGGGAAGGTAAGCAAGACAAGTAAGAAAATAATCCTGGCAAAGGGAGAACAGAGAGAATGAGGCGAGTATTTACCGACGTATCAAATCTTCGGCTTCGTGACTCAGGTGCACGTCGTCCGGGAACATGAGGTAGTTTGACCAGTTGATAATCTTCTGGTAGGTATCATGCGTTGACTCTGAACAGAATGGCGGGTATCCAACGAGGCACTCGAACATGATCGCACCGAGGGACCACCAGTCACACTCGTTGCCATATCCTTGTTGCAAGAAGATCTCGGGGGCGATGTAATCTGGTGTACCAACCGTTGAATAGGCCTGCATGTAGACGGACGCAGATCAGCAAGTTGTAAAGACGTGAATTGGGGGAGAGACCAGAAGACAGGACTAGCAAAATGGAAGCTCACAAGTTTCCGGCGGTTTGCTTTCCAAGTTGCGATTGTGTCCTTGTTTGACATAGTCAGGTGAATGGCATTGACCGCTACACTATTCCGTGCAGCCGTAGTAGGCGACTGTACGCCGTTTGCCGACTCCAAAAGACGTGTGTAGTAGCTTGAGTCATGTTGCTTGTGGAATCCGGTGGAAAGGCCGAAATCAGACAGCTTGATGTGCCCTTCCTTGTCAATAAGAATGTTGTCTGGCTTGATATCACTGGTCGCGCAAACGTCAATATCTCCTCTCGAATACCATGCTTCGCACGTGGAAGAACGCACCGATGGATGAAGCCAAGCTTATGAACAGCCTCGATAGCTAGGACACACTCAGCGATGTAGAACCGCGAGACATCTTCTGAGAAGGTGTCGTATTTGATCAACATGGTCATCAAGTCACCTCCGGGCAAGAACTCCATGATGAGGTAGAGGTAGGTCGGGTCTTGGAATGAGTAGAAGAGTTGTACGACCCAAGGTGAATTGGACTCTGCAAGAACATCTCGCTCCGCGCGTACGTGGGCCAGCTAGAATGCCGATTGACTAAAGATCAGAGACGATCGTGTGTCAAGTATAGATAGCCCGTTACACACCTGATCCTTCTTCAACATCTCCTCCTTCTTCAAAGTTTTCATAGCATAGATCTTTCCCGTATCCGTTTTCTGCACTACCCGTACCTGCGGAAGAGCGCTGTAAGATCAGCCGTCACAGAGAGCACGAGACGGCCGGGGCCTATGCGACGTACCTCACCAAATGCGCCCTTGCCGATAACCTTCACAGTTCTGAAGTCGTCAAGACCTAGTTTCGTTCTCTTCAACCGCAGGAAGGCGGACTCTTTCTTCCCAAGCTGAAGTAACTGCCGCTGTTTCCGCTCGTCCGACATCGCTGTATCGGCAGCGAGCTTCCTTTCCAATTCGACACGTCTACCGTCACGGTTCATAATTCGCCCACATATAGGTTATATGTATGTACTCACCTCGTATTCCTCTCAATTGCAGCATCGACAGCAATCTTGTAATAATGCTCCAGCTTCAGTTGAGCAGCTTTTGCCCGCGGAATGGCATCGGCTGAGAAACCAGCTGTCGTGCGGTCAAAGTAGACATAGTCCGCGCCCTTCTCCTTCACAGGTGTGGGGGATGGTTGCCCGCTGCTCACGCTCGACGACGACTGCGACGACTGCATGATGGAGCAGAAAGGAGGGGGAAGGGGAACACCTGGTAGCGGTCAACGGTGCTGGTTGCCAAAGTCAATAAGTAATTGCCAGGTGCTTTAAGCCAACAAGCACGGCATTTGCCGCATGGTTGGCGGTTCATCGTGGCACTTCATCGGGTTTAGATCAACACCAAATCTCGCATTTGCTGATTGGCTTCAGACTTTTGAGCACGAATCTGTGGTACACTTTTGGACAGATCAAGGGCAGAAACACAAAAAACTTCCGTGACGACCCGATCAGAGTCGTCTCGATCTTTCCATGCACCTTGAACGGATCGTTGTTAGATCGTTGAACGTTGAACGTCCCTGCATTGAACAGACGATTGATAACGTGTATGTAAAGAAACGCGACACCTGCGACGACCCATAGTAAGGATTACAGATTGACATGAACTATTACAACGACATGAAGGAATGTGGAGAATCCAAGACAGAATAGAGGCGAAGATGTGAACAGAATCGGTAGGCTTCACCATGATCTACCATGCCCTTGGTCAGAATAGCTATATGAATTCCTATTCTGCTGATACTGCGCTCCAGGCTGTGCAGCCCCGTAAACATTGGTGGAAGGGTATCTGGGCATTGGTTGGTGTTGCGAATGTTGTTGATGTTGTACTGGGTAAAATGACTGGTGCAAGGCGGGATTCTGTGGACTCGGATGTGGTTGCGGTTGTGTATACATTGTTGCGGGTCTAGGAGGGTGTGGCTGAGACACTCGCCTGAAGATGAGACGAAGCTCAATGTTAGCATCCGACCGGAGAAATGAGTGTGGAGCAGATGCGTACTCTGGCTGATAACTTGAAGTCCTCTGGGACGGTGGGTGTACGGGTGAGATATGTGACGAGACCGCAGAACTACAGATAGCATGATTTATTGAGCGATTTCTATTGATAACACATGATGAAATGGACCCACTTGTAGAATGCCGAAGCATTATAGTGCTTTGCAGGCTGTTCAGCATCTGGAGGGGTGAATACGACTCTCCGTGCGTATGCCACCTGCGGATCGAATGCAACCCTGACAGCAGGAGCATTGTAGACAGACGGGGGTCGTGGACTGGGTGTAGCACGCGGCGCAGGGTATGGTCTAGGAGGTGGGGATGATCCTGAAATAGGTGGAGACACCGAAGGTGTTGGATAAGGATGGTGACTTACACCGCTGAACTGAGGGGGCTGAGGGAGCGGGGCGCGTTGCATTGAATGAGAATGAGAATGCGATTGTGAAGTCGACGGTGGCGGCGGCACATATGGTTGCAAGAAGGACATATAATGTGAATGAGGCTCGGATTCGGTGAGAGGTGAAGCTGGTCTGGAATCACCGCCGTTGTAAGTCAGAGTGATCTGTGCTGCTGGAGGCTCGTACGGCGTCCATCGAGTGATGGACCCATAGACTCAAACATTGGCGGTGGAGTCCGCCGATCCTGAGACGACACAGTGTCGGAACGAGTGAGAGCTGAGCCGATCTCCGGTCCTGTGTGATTGTTCACGACCAGACGAGTTACTGGTTGTAAGATAGGTCGCTCTTTCTCCATGGAACCAGAGGTCAATTGACTACCCGCCCAAGGGGCACCATTTGCCTCTCGTTCTTTGGCGGTCCTGCCATCCCAGCGGTAGTGCACGTAAGAGGGCGCACCGCTCGAGACAGAATGCGATCCACTGCCAGCAGTCGAAATACTGTCGCAGAACTGCGACAAAGTATCGTCTCCTGCATCGACATCACCAGTATGGTCAGCTTTCGACTCGTATGAAGAAAGCTGGCTGGTCTGCAGAGTCTCCGCAGTTTTCTGGTCGAATTCCTGATCTGTGATTTCGTATGCGGGGGGAGGTGGCGAATCCGGCGCTTCGAACCCAGACATTTGAAAATCGAGGAGTTCAAGAACTACACAAGAGACAATGTTTATGGGGAGCGAAGAAGATGGGGGATCATAGGGAATCAGTGGACACGGCCTCACAACCCCAAGTACAAGGGCTCTCTCCGGACGGACACACCGCCAGGCGTCAGGCTGTCCAAATTGCAGGCGGACGTGATGTACCTTGCTTAGCCCAAATTAATCCATATGAAGGCTCCTCGCTAAAGACTATATAGGATGGTCTCTTTACACGGTTATGGCTGGAACAACATTTCAGCAAACAGTACGGTAACAACCATGTCAACTTGACATGTCGAACTGACGAGGCTCAGCATACTAGCCTCTTGTATAGCAACCAATAATAGATGTTCATGTTGTTCAGCAAAACTCACATTTCCTCACACTAAATGACATAATTTACCGTACCAGTTGTTCATGGTGCCTGCTTGGCCATATGTAGGGTTTTGTGGCGTGAGCAGTGCTGGACTTTCGTCGGAACACACCACCCCGTAGGAGCAGCACCGGGCAGCACCGCACCGGCAACCCGTCCACTGGAAGGTAGAGTTCCTGAAATCCATAGGTTTTCATAGAGATTGCAAATCGGTGACATGGTTCACAGTGGACGGCTCTGAATACTGCTTCGGAACGGACAAGCTTGATGATGGACGTCCAAGGTGAGAGCGATAGGACCGACTCTACAATCACGAGCATCAGTTTTTTTTTACTCTCAGACATCACATCCAGTGAGACTACGGACTATGCGGTAAATGAAAGGTGACGACTTAGGATATAGTACAGATACATAGAGTTGCGTGTGTATGAACTGCCCAGCGCAACATCGAGCTACACTTCAATTCCCTCGAGGTTCGTTCCCTGCCGTACGTGTTAACTCAACATGGATACCAGAAAGCACTTGAGAAGACTCACCAATCGAGGCAAACGCAAGTACACGTCCGTTCCTGAGTGCCGGTCGGAGTCAGCAAGCAAGCCGACAACCACGGTAGATGATCGAGACGTACCATAGCCGTCCATGCTGACGAGTTCCAGGGAACCGCCGAAATACCTGCGAGCAAAGCCTAAGTTTATGAAGCCCATTGACAAGAACGGTGCACCAACGTGGCGAAGATATTGCTCATGGGGAGACCAATCCCAATCCTTAGATGTGGGTCGACGCCGGCAGTCTGTTCTGGAGTATCTTGGGTGGTGCCGGCAGGGTTTGCGCCGCTCGATTGACGTCGCCAAGTGTTCACTTGTTCATCAACGGTGGCTTTCATGCCTCGGGTGCTTGTGCTGACAGTCCGTAGTGCTCCAAGACGAGCGTCGTCAAGTCTCGTGGCATTTCGTACATGGGAGAAGGAGAAGAGATCAGATGGTGTTGATATATAGGAATTCATGATTCCACCGCCTGTTCACATAATGAGTATGCGAGGCTAAATCAGAGGAAAGAACAATACCTTGGTCAGATATACGAATGGTCACTTGATTGTCAGCGGCGACAATCGTGACACGTATGGGCGGAAGTTTGGAAGCATTTGGATGTGTCAGACGAGTGGCTCGGAATGCCTACCAACATCATAAATTCAGTGAGTGTCGTACGAACACGCTATTGCAGCACATACGTTCTTCAGCAGTTCAAATACAATATACCTGCAAAACTAAGTTGAGAAACCCTTTCAAGAACAAAGTAAGGAGAGCGTACTCAAGATGCTCCCGAATATATGCACAAGTGGCGTCAAGATGCCCATCAACAACAACCTCCGACCAATCGACATTAGCAGATTCAATGTCTTGATCAATATCGTATGGGCGACTTCTTAGATATGCTACACAGCGCTCGATGCTTTCCTTGACATTCAGTCCGGTATGAATGATCCCGACGGGGGCGCCAGAAGGAACGATTCCTTGCCGGTCCTTGTTGTATGCTTGAGTTAGCGCTACATGGTGTTCAGCAAGCACACGACGGGATATCCTGGACACCAACATGCGCCGCATGAACGCATCTAGGCGCTCCGGGGCTAAGTAGGGCGAGGATAGCGACAGTCCCAGGGAAAGATTTGGTATAACCGTAGAGCTGTTTAAGAGGTAAATTTGGCATGAGTTGTGACACGAGACAGTAAACTCACTGTTCGTCAAGGATACTTCGTAAGAATGTACAGAATGCGTCATTCTCTGCAAGGGTATTCACTTCAGGATACCGACGAAATCTACACGAGCAGAATGGTGAGATCAAGCAGAGATGCAAGCAGGTGAACATACTTGTTGAAGGCTGTCCAATAGAGCTATCACAATACACGTTCAGATAACTTCTATAAGGGAGGAAGTTGTAACTCACCTCGTACACCTTCGCAACACCTTCTTGAGTCACCACAACATATGGCAAAGCCTGTAAATCTCGCAGTCGATGGGCAATCCGCACGGGTAACTCTGTCCGAACATAGTTGGCACTCTAAAGCGACGTCGTGAGTTGATGTCAAACATATAACGTGGGTTTGCACGCACTTTGATCAGACGCTCCTCATTCATAGACCGCCCAAAGAATACCTGACGTCCGTAGTCTCAGAAAACGCTGGCATATAAAAGGGAAAGGAAATCACAAGTTGTCTCAACGTGAGTCGATTCGCCTCTTTCGACGCATATAACTCCAGTTGCTTGTTTTGATAGAAGTGGACGGCGGTCGAAGAGAAGCGGGTGCCAGTGTGAGCCTGCACAAAGCGGCGAGGGATATGGGATATCTTCGTCCAACTAATGGCCATGGTGGATGTGGAATGAAGAAGTAGCCATGTCATCCTAAGAGCAGCCTTTCCAGCTCACTTGAGTGGCCTTGAGCAGAGAACGAGTCATTCCGAGTTTGCATTTCGACTCGGAGCTGGGAGGGGCGCATAAGTTTTCGCTTCAGGCAATTTCGTAAACCATGTTTGGCAATCACGCGCTTCATGTTTTGAAGCATACATCATTACATGTACAGAAAATCCAAGGACCATATTCCTGATGTAAAATAACTACTATAGAGACCAGCTTGTCTACAGTATCCCTTCTGACCGTAACGCACCCATGATCAAGAATGCTGATATTCGATCTCGGTCTACCCCTACCCAATCGCCTTTTCGATAGCTTGGAATATCGCGATCGTCTGACCCTGTAACGAAAATATCGTCTGGGTCGTCCCTCTCCGGTTCGGTAGGATTCTGCTGCTCCGTTTGTTCTTCTTCTCTGTCCCACAATACCTCCTCCAGTTGCGCTTCACTGATTGTAACAGCGACGATCCTTGCGTCCGGAATATTTGGCAAAACGGAGGTGAGCAGATTCGATAACAGCTCCGAAGAGCCATCGCTCGACTGCGTATGCATTCCAGGTAATGGAAGGTATTCAGCCTAGTAATATATCAACACAAGATACACGGAAAGAATGACATGGACGCACTTCTAAAAACATGCCTTTGACTGCGCCTCCAGCCAGTATGACATTTCCAGCACGAACGAGCCAGTCATTCCCAATAGAAAAGATATGTCCATCTATGGTGAGCTGCTGCCCTTGGCTTGTAGCTTGACCGCGAGGCGGTTGGGAGGCCGACACGACGCCAGATTGCCTGACTGGGACCCAACGCGCTTTGAGCTGGTTGAGCAACTGCTCCAGCGCACCCGATGGACTCAGAGTCAGGAATGTTGTTCGGTAGTGTGACGGTCCCGCTAGAATCGTGGACTGGTTCTGTGTTGCGTCTCCGGAAGCAGCGGCTTGTTGAAGGACGTCTGCTCTCGTTGGTGCCATAGGGTCTTCCAAGAGAACGAACACGTTATCTGAACAGATACCCTGAACATGTTGCAAAAATGGGAACATTTTACGGCAGCCGTACCATTCATGGTAAGTGCACACATGGTACGCTCCGCTGCAACTTGGAATCCTGGCGTGCTACCAAGAGTCGACCGGAATGACTTCACGGTCAAGAACCATTTCCCGCGATATTGCCCCTGAGTGGTAACGGCTCAATGCGATGGCCCTCTGTAGAATTCTGCACGAACTTGATGATTTCGCATTATGTTCTGGTTGATGAGCTCGAGACCCGTTGTCGGTGCATTGATCCATCGCGCAAGACTTGTGTGAAAATTAAGACCATTTGTGCAGACCAAAACCGAGGAAAACGCACCCTGTAAAGCCCATCTCAAAGTTATGTATCTCGTTCTTTTTGGTTCCGAGAGGTCTGGCCTGGGATGTATGGGATCGAAGAGAGCGAGTAGAGTCGAAGTGCCAGTGAGAGGCAGATCTGAGATGTGAAGTGTCACATCCGGGAGTAACATGCGTGACGAGACGCGTCCGATCGCGTCTGCTGTCACAGGCAACTCTGAACACAATAACGTTGTCTCACAGCAAGAGAATTGCTGAAGTCCCTGCTCTTGGTCGTTCTGTCTCACTTATAACATCAACACCTCTATACTATGCCCGTCAAACGCAAGGCCTCCAAAGCAAATATGGACGGTTCACCTCCTCCCAAACGAAGAACACGAAGCGGAGGTCCTCTAGTCGTGACACAACCTACGGCCGTATCACCTCGACCTCTTGCTCGTCGTCGCACGGCTCCAACATCATCGTCTATAGAGAACGTTGCAGTTGATAGCTCGGATGACGACGAGGAACTACCACCACCACCTCGACGTGGACGAAAGCCAATCAAACCTGCCGCTATAGCGGCCAGACCGCCTTTTCCCTCTTCGCCCTCCCCACCCAGGACGCGTCTTCGCGCATCAACAACTACGAAGAAATTAGGAACTGTTCCTGCAGCCTCTCTAGCTGTAAGGAAATACGCTACATACGGTGGTCTGGCTAGGAAGAAGGCGCAAGCTACGAAGATTGTGTCGTCCGAATCGTCTGCGTCGGACGTAGAAGAACCGGTCGCTAGCTCATCTAAACTCCAGCTTGACAATGCCCCCATTCTGCCTAAACCTCTCACAAAGTCGTCTAAGCCTCCCGCTCGGGGCCGACCAGCGCCGAGAGCGCGAGGAGGGAAGCGCAAACCAGCCTCTCGATCACGGTCCAAAGTTTTGGACGAAGCACTGGCAGAACCAGATGATAAGGCATTAGACTTGATAGAGGAAGAAGAGGCGGCGATGGAGTTATTCAATGAAACGGCGGAGGAACTGGAGGCTGCGGAAGCAGAATCAGCCACGGTGGAGGTACTGGCAGAAGTCGCGGTAGCAGAAGAGCCCATGCAGGAGGTGGAGGCAGCACAATCAACTGACTCTGAACCAGATGAGTTGCTCTTGAGATCACCCCCGAGTTCCCCTCCCGTCACTCCTCCGAGAAGTGTTGGTGCCCGACCGAAGGTTCTACCCAGACCTAATGGCTCTGCAGCGGGCACGCCTCGAATGTTCCTGGACTGTGTTGAACCTCCACCCACTCCCTCACGTTTGAGGAGTCAGAGCAAGGGGTTGACTTCACGTGCCCGCACACTGTCTGTGGTGCCCCCATCTCCCAAGATCCAATCACTTCCCGTACCCTCGACCCCCACCAGAGCTAGATTCTCAGCGACACCTCAACCCTCCCGGAAGCGTAGTACACCGATCGTAGAAGAGGACGATGAGCTGGAAACATTTCCTGAAGAGCTACCAGTGGAGGTCCTGTCACCTACGAAACGTACACCCGGACGTACGTATGGCAAGGGCAAAGGCAAAGCTATCGCCTCTCCTGCTAAGGAGGCTTCCCGTTCATCAGCGGAGGATGTGGAACTGTATCTCGAGGCGCAGAAGCGTGCTACACTCAGTGCGCTACACAGACTACCACAGATGATGGACCTAGAGGACATGGATGTTCATCCCAATTCAGTTGCACATAAGCAACTCACCAATCTCCTTTTGGGAACTGTTCAGCGCGGAGAAGGCAATAGTTGTCTCATTACTGGACCCCGTGCAAGTGGGAAATCGCGTGTGAGTACATTGGACTGTCCTTCATTTGACTCAGTGGAAGGCTAAACAGTATTCTAGCTGGTAGAAGATGTTATAGCATCCCTTCCGGAAGTGCCGAATGTAATACGCCTTTCAGGTCACGCGCAGACCAACGACCGCCTCGCTATGCGCGAAATTGCGTGGCAGCTGGCGCAACAGTCTGGGACGTCACTCATGTCTCTTGACGATCCTGACGACGAATCCAACCAAGATGCCGACAACCCCTTCCTGGACAAGTCTGCAGAACCGTCGGTTTTGGCACTTCCGCCGCCTGCTCATCTATTGGCGTTGATCTCAATGATACCCACCTTGTCTCGACCTACAATCATTGTACTCGATGGCTTCGACCTCTTCGCCCTGCATGCGCGCCAGTCTCTGCTATATTGTCTCTTCGATACGGTTCAGCATGCTAGGGTCGGTGCCAATGGGAAAGGCCTTGCTGTCATTGGAGTAACTAGCAGGGTGGATACCATCAACTTACTCGAGAAGCGAGTGAAGAGTCGCTTCTCAGGTCGAATATTCCGTACCGCATGCCCCGGGGAGCTGTCGGTTTGGATAAGCACAGCTCGACGTGCGCTATGCGCTCCCATTGACGTCGAGGCCTCTGAGGAGTGGACACTTCAGTGGGACACCGCAGTGGATAAGCTTTTGGATGATACAGATGTCCAAGAGGCTTTGCAGGATACCTTCTCCCTGACTCGAGATCTGCGCATGCTGAGTCGAATTCTGGTATGTGTTCCATCATCGCCAAGATAACGCAAAGTGACACCATTTCAGATTCCTCTTATCCTAGAGCTCACACCGACGTCACCGTTGCCAACTTCGCGTTCTTCGAAATCATTGGTGGCTACGCTCCAGAACCAGCGGTGTCCCACCATAACGTTCCTCCATGGTAAGCTCATAGTTTGATCACCGTCGCTGCGCGCGCACGACTGATTGTATGCACCCAGCGGTGACGTATCCATCAATGTGTCTTCTCATCGCGGCCATGCATGCGCGGACTTCTGGTCACGACACCTTCACTTTTGAGATGCTATACGAAACCTTCTGTGACCAAGTAAGGACATCCCATTCAGCTCCTGTGCAGGTCCAGGGAGGTGGAATCGGTATGGTGCGATGCAGTCGCGAGGTTCTGATGGCCGTAAGTCTCGCATTCATTCATTTCCCATGTATAGCTTTAACATTTGTCTGATTCTGATTATGTACAGGAATTTGAGCGGTTGGCTACTCTTGGAGCTGTGGTCGTCGTATCTGCTCCTTCGCAAGGGACGTCGAAGGGTTTCATGCGTTACAGGTGCTCGATAAATCGGATTGATGTCAAGGAGGTGGTGGAGAAGATGGGGCAGCTAAGCCTCAAGAAATGGTTTAGCAAAGCCACTTGAGCTAGTCGTTTTTACTGATCGTTGTGGTTCTCATCCTATCGAAATCGTTGATGAGCATCATCCTGGGCGTTGCGAACGAATAAGTTTCGTTTGTTCGTCAATTCGAGACATGCTTGGCACAGATACGAAAACTCCGGTGTCTGGTCTGGACCGCTATCAAAACTATTCCAATTGCAAGTGGCTCCGGGCTCGGGCTGGACAAACCGAAGGGCCAAGCCGAATAATTGACTTGGAGTCTGACGATTCTCGCGTCACATTGACCGGATTCACTGCATCCTCGTGGAGATTGTCTTTAAACTGCGGAGTGACGCGTAGCGCATCCATCTAGGGAATGATGCTCATCGCACGCAATCCATTCGAATAGTTTATACATATACATTGATTTAATGTTCTCATCTGGACACGATATGAGACAAGAGTAACCGTTTAGTACTCGTTTGCGAGCTGCTCCTCGGCTTGCTGCTTGGCTGACAAGAGAAACAGACATCAATACAGCACGTCAGAAGTGGTTGAGACTACAACTCACCATGGTGCTTGGCACGCTCCTTGTCAACGAAGTCGAGCTGTATCGTAACGAAGATCAGTGGGAATCTCGGAGTGGCGGGATTGATTGAAGACTTACACCCTTAGTCTCAACGATGCGGTCGACAAAGGCACCAGCGAAGCCAGCACTACATGCGGATGTTAGGAACAGAGCAGCAAAGTACAACGATGAGCAGACATACATGAGCTCCTTGGCCTTCTCGTGAGAGGTGGGCTTACCCTCCTTCTCGAGATGGTGTTGCCATGCCTTCTCAGCCTATGGTACGATGTGAGCCAGTGATATTCGAGCAACAGCAATGTATGCATACCTCGTAGGCAGCAGCACCACCGATCAGCTCGTGCGAGAGCGCAGCCTTGTGAGGGGCCTCGTTAACCTGAATGACACATTGAGTGTGTGTTATCGTTGTCGACATAGGGGATGCAGACGTACTTGGTTGTAGGCCTGAGCCTGGTCAGAGTCGTCGTCAAACCAACCCATTGTAGATATAGATGAAAGTGAGGTGTAAAGGTGTTGTTGGTGAAGATGGAAGCTTGAGGAGGTGTAGGAGGACGACCCGCGGTTTATATAGGCCCTTGTATCGAGCGTTTAAGACTGGGGAGGGGTCTAAAAATAACGCAATGTACTGCGATGGGTCATTGGTTTCACTCCACATGCCCTCTCAGTGGCTCATAATGCCAAAATATTCATCTGATCCAACGATTGTACGCCTTTGATTATCCGGCCATCGCCAGTTGGACGCGCACAAGCAGGCAACGGAGGTCCAGCCTCGTTACGACGTTACCAGACAACGGCTGCAGACTGACCAACACTGCGACAAGACTAGTGGTAGCGGTGCAACGCCTCCGAATTGTCCTGGCTATCCATGTTCAGCTCGTATCATCCAAGTATCATCATCGTAGAAATGGGTTGCTCACTTGGTAAAGATCGGGTCGACCAAATTAGACCTGTACGGAGCGTATAGCATCCTCACCCGCTCCCTCACATAGCCCTTGTGTACAGAATCACAAGGAGATGTGCAACAAGTCCGCATGTACAAAAGGCGAAAGAATATTGCAGGGTCGGACGGTGTACGGTAGCATGCTACAGTGTGACATGTACGTGTGTCACGTGATGGACGGAAGTGTGGGGTCACGGTGGCACTGGTCCATAGTAAACCTCAACATACATACCGACCTGCACACGTCCCCAAGCCATATTCTTCTTAATACCTGGTTCAAATTCATTACATCTGGTCGTTCGCGCATGTCTCCAACGGCCACCTCTAATCCTAATCACCGTCCCCCAGACAGGACAACCCTGCTTACAGCAAGTTATGTAGAAGAACCGTAAGTGTTCTAAGGCGAACCATTCGGTGTGAGACGTTAACGTTAACGATTTTGTAAAGACATATACAGGTCTTCGCGGATGCGTTGAAGTCCGAAGAGGGCTCTATTTTCCATGAGACTGCAGATCCGGTCACGCCTGGAGGTCCAAGCGGCTCAACCACGCCTACGATGGGGCGCCGCGTCCGGAAGGTGTCTGCACTGTCTGATTTCGCTCCAGTCAACATCAAAGTTAGTAGGTATGTTACGGTCTCTCACTCGTTTATGGTGACCGGCATTTATGCCTGTTCAGACGGAGGAAGGGGACACGGACACCTAATAAAGGGCAGGAATGGATGTTCGTTCTCCTCCGATGGCCGCTCTTGGTACGTACCATCGACTGCCTACGCGTGATATGTATCTCAATGCCCCCTCTCCGTTTCTCTATAGACCCTTATATTCTTATTCATTGGTGTGGAATTCGGTTTCTACATACTGATTCGCCAACTCGTTAATGCGAAGGAATGGTTATCTGCATGTATGCATCATATCCGCCATCGTATTCCAGGGTGCTGATAGGTTTCTTTAGGGAGGGGAAGGAAAGGCCTTCTCAGGAAACGTTTACGGAACGCCAGGACATATCAGGTACACTCATAGCATCATGTCACCCTTCAGGAATGCTCACCTCGACCCCAGGAATGGAAGGATGCGGCCCTAGTTCTCGATGATTACCTAGGATTCAACGAGTGGAAAATCGGGGATGAGGATCCATACTATGATTGGAAGCTCGTGAAGAAGGTAGGACTTGCGCAGTTTGTGTTGGGCTTGGAACTTACATATGGCTTTGTAAGGTGCTACGAACTCTGCGCAATCATCGGGAAAAGAATGATGCCCGTGGACTAATGGGTGTTCTTGAGACTTGCGTCCGAACCAACTTTGCCGGGATTGAATCTTCAAGGTATGTCATTCATGACTAACTGATTCGCCCTCACAATCTCACCTTTGCCCCTTCCAGACTCTATAGCGAAGTATGTACAACGTTACTACTCATATTTGCTCTTGACCATTCATCTACTTCGTCAGACATTTTATGGCACCAAGGACCTCATAGAAGGTATGTATCGTACAATAAACCACCTAACTGCTGTCCTCATCCCACGTATCTTTCAGCATACGTCTCTGAACAGGAGAAAGCCTTGGAATTTGTTCGCAGGTCTCCTGACCTTTCTAACGAGGAGAAGAAGAGGTTCTTCAAGAGCATCAACACAAATTTGGGTACTACAGCACTGTGTTTGTCCGGAGGCGCTGCATTTGGATACTGTCAGTCTCGCTCCCCTTTTTGAGGCGACTTGCTAACGCTTCTAATAGATCACTTTGGTGTCGTCAAGGCTTTCATGGATGCTGGCATGTTACCCCGAGTGATATCTGGAACTTCCGCTGGTGGTCTGATCGCTGCCTTGATTTGCTGCTATACGGACGCCGAACTTCGCGAGCTGCTTTGCCCTGAGCTTGCAACCCGTATCACTGCATTTGAGGAACCTTTTAAGGTCTGGGGAAAGCGATTTTGGAAGACCGGTGCTCGATTCGACAGCATTGACTGGGCTCGCAAAGTATGTGAACGCAAATATGTAAAGCAATATGATGACTGACATGTATTTGCAGATCAATTACTACACGCGCGGATCCCTGACTTTCAAGGAAGCTTACTTGCGAACTGGACGTATCCTTAACATATCTGTTATCCCCGCCGATCGTCATTCGTAAGTGCTGGTTGCCTTACATATACCAGAATACACGTCTCATTCTATACAGGCCTACGAAACTCCTCAACTACATGACTGCTCCGGATACAGTTATCTGGAGTGCCGTTTTGGCCTCCGCTGCCGTTCCCGGCATCTTGAATCCCGTCGTATTGATGTCCAAACTGAAGGACGGGTCAATCGTTCCATGGAGTTGGGGTAGCAAATGGAAAGATGGATCGTTAAGGTGAGCGCACGCCTTGCAAGTCGTTTGAGGATTTAAGCTCACCGTGGCTCTTTTATCAGAGTCGATATTCCTGTACAATCTCTCAATCTGTATTTCAACGGTCTGCCATCTATATCTGCGTGACGCTGACACCACTCGCTGACAACTATCTTGATTCATAGTAACACACACTGTAGTCTCACAAGTCAACCCTCACGTTCATTTATTCTTTTTCGCGCCGAGAGGTTCTGCTGGCAAGCCAGTAGCTCATCGCAAGGGCAAAGGTCTGCCTCTTATTCATCTCGCATACAACAGGCATTGATTTCTTTTGCAGGCTGGCGAGGGAACTTCCTGCTTTCTGCTGCAGAGCAATGGTTGAAGCTTGAGTTGACGAAGAATTTCAAGGTATTGCGTGTCTTTTGTCGTCTGTAGTTGTCGATCTGACCTTCTCTCAGCTCATTCGTGATCTTGATCTTCTACCCCAAGTCTTGGGCCAGGACTGGTCAAGTGTTTTCCTGCAGAGGTTCGATGGAACTGTAACGTGAGTTCATTCTATAAGCATAATGTCACATTTATTGACCGTACGTCTTAGAATTTGGCCACGAGCGCGTATCACGGTATGTCACGAGAGTAAATGAGGCTGGTCTAGATCTCATTTTTTGTATAGGATTTCTTGAAGATACTGAGTGATCCTACGCAAGCAGAGCTGGGAAGGAAAATGAGTGTTGGCGAGCTTGTTACATGGCCGAAGGTACATCATATCATTTGCTTCTGGGTAGTTCGAGAGACTGATGCCGTCTTTTGACAGCTGCACATAATTGAGAACCGCTTCCGCCTGGAGAAACAGATTTTACTAGGCAGACAGGCTGTTCGGAAAGCCACGATACCCCGTACCCCGGCTCAGAAGGCTGAATCTGATGCTATCCCCGCACCTGTCACCGGTACCCGACTTCCCGTTCCTTCCGCGTTGATGACATCCGCTCCTCCTGTCTCTGATGATGTACCTCTGCCGATGGATAGCGATGCTGAAGACGCATTTGTCAACAACACCGGAAGGTCGCACAGGCACACCCGGCACAGAACATCTCCCTCTGCGTCCGTGTCTTCTCGGACAACAAACGCTGCAGCCGATCCTACACGAGCTGCTGCGCTGCGCAGACGTTGGGCTAATAGCCATCTCAATGTCGATGATAACAGCGAGCCCGTCGTAGCGTCTGACTATGGACGTGCCACGCCTGATCCTCCCCCACCAGTCGACACTGAGCCGGAAGGACCGCCTCCAACACAACCCCCTGGGAGCCCTACGACGGCGGGCGGCCTTTTACGCAGGCTGCGTACGGCTTCGCAAACATTCACCCCATTCGCTTCTATGCGCAGGAACAGCTTCATGGGCAGGGGAAGTTGGTCGCAGCAGCGAGATCCTCGGGTCGAACCTCCCTGGAGCTCGGACAGTTCGTCCTCCTCCGAAGATCTTTCCATGGATTCTCGTAGACCCTACGCTGTCTCCCGGAACAGTATGTCGGATGTCTGGCGATCTCGAGGCGAAGATGGGGATCAGGAAGTGAGGAAATGACCAGATAATTCATACTAGTACTGTAACATAGCGCATCGTTTTGTAGACATACCTTCACGCACTCGGATTGTAAAATATCATCATGGACTTGATCTAAGCGCCCCTGGCTGCCCTTTACTGGTGTGGCGTCTAACTACTAAGAGTCAGACTACTACATCCCGAGGCAAATAGGTGCTTGTTGCACGTATTCACGGTTGTCGCTGCGACGAACCATCTTCAGGCATCCTTTCTGTGCGACGAACCACTCGACAGCAGCATACATATGGAACACCCGATGGATACCACTGGTGGTAGCTCACCCCCACCGGCCCCCAATCCCGACTTCACTTGCAGATGCGATAGAGCGTAGGCTGCGCCAGCAGCGCGAGGAGTCGTCAGCATCTCCATCCAGTGGATACTCCGCGTTTGATGAAAACCATGAGAAGCGGCAGGAATTCAGACGTCTGGTTGAGCCAGGCATCCTGCGCACCAACCCCAAGCACATTGCAATGGAATCTTTGCGTGTACATATCTGTCTCTTCTTCTTGGGTCCGTGTTGAACTGCTGAGCTGAAACGAAAATACGCGCATAGATCCTCGTGAAACTGTCCGACAATATCATAGAACACCCGGATGACACCAAGTACTACAAGTTCAAACCGACGAACGAGAGGATCAAGACGTACCTAGTAGATCCCAAGGGGACGCTCGAATACGCAGTCGCCGTTAGTCTGTCTTTCGAATCTTCGCAGTAAGTTTATACTGAGATATCGCCGTGACTATTTACAGCTCGGATTCCATCCAGAGGTATGGCTGCAACGTGCTTGTCTGCAGCGACGTTCACTGATCATGCATGTTCTTTAGGTCGAGAACTTCCAGCCCTTCTATGTCTTCCGGAAACGTCACTTGAACGATCTGCGGATTGGCAATGCCATCATCAAGGAGATACTTGAATTAGAAGATACGAAGGCTGCACAGCAGGAACGAGCTAGAGCAGAAGAAAAGGCTGCGAGGGATGCTGCGAAAGATAAGGTGCGTGTGATACGCAGTCCATCGAACCTATGAATTCATCAGAATCTACTCATTGTGGTAGGTCAAGCAAGCGTTTATAGAGGACCGCATGTCGACTGCGTACAGAGTTCAACGGGAACAGGCTGCAAGAGAAGCGCGGGCTGCTAAACAGACGGACTCGCCTCCCACTCCAGCGAGACCTGCTAGAGCCACACATATTCCCGGGGGTGGGCAAACACTCAGCGGACAGGTTCACCTAGAGACGCCGCCGCCATACAGGCGGAATCGCAATATTAACGAGGAAGATGATGAGGAGGGGGACGGATCAGAGGACGGAGAGTAAGGAGAGAACTGAATAATTTTACACCTTTGGAGACTTGGAACTTTGTACGATGAATGGGTATGCAATCAAATACCAACACACTTGATCATCTCTTCTCGATTGGACTGATTCTGAACAATGTTGACATTGAAGGAAAGTAACCTGAGTGAGTCCAACTACTTTCTCGTTTTGCCTCTCAAAGCTCACATGCGCTCGGTAGTTGCAGCACTGTTGCAGCATTCTGTAAGTGCTACCTTGTCTTCTCAATCCGCAGTACGCGTGTCTATAGAGATCAGTGCCAGCACGAGGATAACATGCTTCCAATCGCGAAGTGGTAAAACCCTTATCCACTCCCTAAGGTCGCCATCGCCATCTTCCCTTCTATCATCCACCTATCGCACAACGTAGTAGCTCTCCCTTCAATGATTTTGGTATCGCCTATGGCTACTGCTCTCAACAACGTCAACGCCTCTCTTCATGCTGCTGCTGCCGAGCGGCGACTTGTCCACCCCTCGCAGCCGCATCTGAAGAAAGCGTCGTACACCGCTTTTGATGAGAATCATCAGACTCGTACCAAATTCCGCAGGATAATCAATGAGGACATACTACGCCACAATTCTAGAGATATCTCTATGAAGTCGCTCGAGGTTCGAATGTCGTATCTTTGTCTCGAATCGCGCTATGATACTGAGGGTCACTGTCACTAGATTCTCCTCGAACTGTCTCAGAATATCATCACACATCCTGACGAGGTTCGGTACCTCAGGATCAAACCTACCAACAACACCATCATGAAATACATCATGAAACCTCGCGGGACCGCCGAGTACGCAAGAGCTGTCAGTATCGCATGTCTTATGTTGTTGTCACTAGTACTGGCCGCTGACTTTATGGTCGTGACTCGCACAGCTGGGGTTCAAGCCAGACTTGGAGGCAAGTATCGTGTCTACTACCTCCACTCTCTCTTACTTCCTACTTGTATACTTCAGGTGAACTCACTTTCTGCAGGTCAAAGATCTTCAACCATACTATACTTTCGACAAGAAGCGTATGGTGGATCTGTGCATCGGGAGCGAGATCCTGAAGACTCGACTCAAGGAGGAGCAGGACAGAGTCGAAGAGGAAGAACTGGCTCCTCTCCGAGAGAGAGCACAAAAAGCCGCGGTACATGCTCAGGTGCGGTTTGAGGCAAACCGCCCTGCGTACCTAC
Source organism: Antrodiella citrinella (assembly GCA_004802725.1). Classification (NCBI taxonomy): domain Eukaryota; kingdom Fungi; phylum Basidiomycota; class Agaricomycetes; order Polyporales; family Steccherinaceae; genus Antrodiella; species Antrodiella citrinella. Next base: position 34,655 of record SGPM01000148.1, on the reverse strand, counting down.
TGACGACTCGTGCCCGTAGACGATGCGGAAAGTGATGGATGACAGAAAGACGGTCGCACTCCGAACGCAACGCGAGATCGAACAGGCATCAGTTCGCAAATCCACCCCATCTGTTCAATCGATATCTCGCCCTCTTGGTTCTACGGCTGGAAGGCTGAAGTACTGACCTTGCGTAGTATTCGTTGAGATGGGTCACTTCTGCCAGTATGACACTCTACGTTGTCTCGCCTGTGACATTGTAACATCGAACCTGGTCAAATCTGACCGCAGTTGTAGTTGTATAATTCTTGCGATGCTTCTATAATGTATGAATGAGTGTAGAGAGGATCATAGTACGCATATGTTTTGAGAAAGCTGAAAGGTTTAAATAGAATTCAGGTGAGTAGACGAAGTGTGAAAGTGAACGAAGAATAGCAAAGGGTTCTACAGTACAAATGTGAAAAGACCGACGGAAGTGAGTTATGAGAATGGAACACCAGCATCTGGAACAGCTGGTAAGGGAGGTCTAGAATAACCCATCGCTATGCTCCCGCTGCGTGCACGAGGTAAGGGCCTCGAAGACAAACTCGACGTACTCGAGGTTCTTATCAATCCAAGGGCAGTGCTTTCACTGTCTGATACTATCGGCGGCGACGCAGACACCGTGACAGGTGGACGATATGCCACGGACGCTTGGAGATTCAGGTGAGGAGGGATGTGCCGAGAAGGAGAAGTACGGGATGGGCTTGTTGTCGAAACAACGGAAAGCTCAGACAGGGACGGGAGCGGAGAGGACAGAGGACTGGCCTGTCGCGAAGGTGAAGGGATCCTAGTCATTGGCGGGCTGCCGGGCATACCGTATGACCGTGGAGTATAAATACGTGCTGAGTTAGGCGAGAGGGCCATGGGTGACAATGCGCCTCCCGGTGGTGTAGGTAACTGTCTGCGTGCAGGTGAACTCCCTTCTGAAGAGACCGAGGACGATCTCCTGTTCACTGTACCGGATCGTCTACGCGACAAAATCCGTGGAGGGGGAATTTGTCGTGGTGATATAGCTGCAGGGTTTATGACGCCTCCAGGAGGTGTAGGCAACTGCCTGGGAGATGGAGACGTCTTGCCGAATACCTGAATGTAAAGGTCCGCATGTGTGTGTTTCCTGACCTTGCGGGGGATACGAGAAGGTGCCTCGGCGTAAGAAGGTGTCGGTAGTGGAACAACAACCGACATCTCGCCACTGAATCCGGGATACATATCGATGTAAGGATACACGTTATGATCTGTTACTGAGGTGAGTACTTCGATTAACGCTGACGCAAATCAACCTCACAGATCTGCAGGAACGGATATCTGTTCTCCATATGTATGGAAAGAGACTGATCCCTGACCACTGCAGGCAACAGCTCCTCAGCCACCGATGACACGGACATACTGTGTTGGCTCAAGGGCGGATACAAGGAAAATTCTGGATATACAGCAGGATCTTGATGGCCGAATGAGCAAAAGCATGAAACGCGATGGTGTGCATTGACTCACATAGGCAGATCACTGGATACCTATAAGCCATCTCGACAGACGAAGACTTCCATATAGGACTCGCCGCTAGTGGTAGTCCAGTCCAAGGAGAGATTGGCCTCAGCTGGTGAACATTCTGCGGTAGGGGTGGGACCGGGGGAATCGGCGAGCGCACTGAAGGCGACGAAGCAACGTGCAAGGTAACCAATGACGTGTGCTTGCCATGACCCCTCGGATTGCGTGGTTGGGATACGAGGACAAGGTTTGCACTCATTGATCGCTTGGGACGTGGACGCTTGTGCGCAGAGCTCGTCTTCACCGGATAGATGACCTCAAGATTGTGCGGGTAGACTGGTGCATCTGCCAAAACGGTCAAGGGTCAGCAGATCGTATGAACCGTTAGTGTCAAGGACTTACATAAGTCGAACGCGGGATATGCAGCTGACAAGACGACCGAGAACCCGATCTTATGACTAGTATCTTGTCGCGCGAAAGACTCGCGAACTGTGGTTGGGTAAAGCTCCTGCAGATTCGCAGGATACACAGCAGGGTCTATCAGAGAATTGGTTGAATCAGTACAAATAAAACGAGTAGGATTTGCTTGCTGCGTACATAGATTGAATAGCGGATAGACCGAAAGCAACTGAGCGGTGCCCCATGAAGACTGACGAATCTCCTTGGAAATGTACGACGCTGAAACAACAGTGTCGTCGACAATAGCTTCCTCTATACTCTTGCTAGGATAGATGTCTGATAAGTTGTGAGGATATGTTGACATATCTACAAAACACAAGATTAGAAAACATTGTGTTGAATGGGTGCCATCTGGTACGTACATAAGTTAAATGCCGGGTAGTGAGCAGGGAGATGAGTAACGATGCAAGTCTCCTGCGACGACGCAGTCTTTGCAGAATTAGTGATTGGCAATGAGTGGTAGATAGCCAGCAGGTTATGTGGGTAAGTCGAAGGATCTAATGCTCGCGTCAAGCGCAAGCTCTACTTTGCGACCAATTCAAGGGACTTACAAAGATCAAATATTGGGTACTGTGTCTTGAGCGTGACATCCACAAATGGGCTTCTGCGAAGTTCCTGATGCTGAAAAGGTGCAACCTTCAAGGAATATATGTTCTCTAGGTTATAAGGATAGACAGGGGCATCTGTGAGTTGCATACGTCAGCACATTTAGTCTGATTAAAGCGCAGAGCACTGACAGATAATAATGTCAGGATACTTGTACTTCAGAGAGTGGTCAAGTCGCACAGGTGACAAGTGTACGGGCGCGTTTGTAGCATGAGGATAGATATCAACCAAGTTGAATGGATACACCGCGGGGTCTGTTCAGCTATTCAGTACGTATGCACAGACAAGCGAAATGGTTTCGTACAGATGTCAAGAGCAGGGTATACAGAGGGGATCTTACACACCACAGCTTGAGAAGTGGGCGACGTAGGCTCGACGGCTGATGCAGAAGTCTCTTGCGCATCAACTGTCGTGGCGGGATATATGTTCATGTGAGGATACACCGGTGCATCTATGTGAAAAATTGCAGTTAATATATGAAACAAATAGTGCAATATGAGAACCCACGCACAGAGGTTGAAAGATGGATATCCAGTGCCAATCAGTGTGCTGTTATCTTGGTGCGTTTCCTTCATACCCGTAGCAGGCGCTGGGTACAACTCAAATGAAGGGTACACAGCAGGATCTATGAAGCAGAATGAGTACGGATATGATGAGATGGAAATATCACAACGATTCACATATACTGAGATAGGGGTACACCCCGTACAAAGTGCCGTTTACACCTTCATCGTGAACATTGGAGGTGCTGATGTAAGGCGAGGCGTGTCCCCGGTGCTCTGCGTCCAATCAGTAAGCAGCATGCTAATAGAATAAACAAAACTTCGCACCTGCTTCTTCATCTTCGTGGGTGTCTGTGACTTGGGTGTAAGGCCATACATGTTCCCAGCGTTCTAAGAGCTTTCATGAGCCAACGAGCAACAACTTATCACAAACAAATATCTTTTCCCAACCTGGCAGTTCAACCCGTCTTACGTGGTAGTAAGGCCAGACCATTCCCCAATGGTCATGATGTGTCTCCGTTTGCACTTCGACGAAGCTACGTTCTGCTGCGTCCGGAGTACGCACTGCGTCGACGTCAGAATATGCACCCCCTCTTGGACTTGGCGGGTAAGAATCCATGGCTCCCCATGTAGTCGCAGTGGTCGGTGTGACAGGCCTACTATAATCGCCTCTGTGCGCAAGGTCAACAGATGGTGCTCGGAAGCTATCTGCATAGGGCGAGTTGGGAGCTAATTCCGCACCGCCCCAAGAAGTACAAGTCGATGGGGTTGGCGGACAATCCTCCAGCATTCGTGCCGCAATGTCAGGTGATGGCAAGCGAGACACATACGATATGGGAGAGAACATGTCGTAATCTGGAGGACCGAACGATGTGTGCGTCGATGGCGTCAAGAGCACGGAGCCCTGCAAACGCCCCACCAGGTGAACTGAAGGGTTGTAATCCGACTCATGCAGTGAGTCTATATCATCTTCGTATTCCGGAGGTCCTACAGATGAAACTGACCACGAGAAGTCGTCAAGGTTGAGCTGTGACATAGTGCCCTCTGCTGGTGTATCGACTAGAGTAGACGTGTTCGGCATATTAGCAGGATCAAGGCTTGTTTGTCCTGTGGCAGCCAGAGGGCTAGCCGCCTGAGATGCACTGGCACGCCAGTTCGTGATTAACTGATCCAGGTTCCTCCTTGCAGTCATGGGTTCCTCCTCCTGCGCGATGGGGGACAACGATTGTTGACGGTGAGACGCATCTTCCGTAGGAGTGGGTGACCGATGTCGGGGAACCAGTTTAGATCCCGATTTCACAGATGAGAGATCAAACCTGTCAACGAGGGATAACTTCTTTGGACCATTTCGTCCGATTGCTCGAGTCATATTTTGCTGCAAGAGCGATGCGGTCTCCGGGTCGTCATTGTCCTCGAGAACTGTAGTCCTGCTGTCATCTCTCCAGTGTGACAATGTCTGATCACGTGAGGGAATAACGGAGACTGGAACATCCTGGACATCTCGACGAGGCACAGAGAGCCATGCATCGTACCACCGAGCCTTGGCAAAATCAATGTCGAATTCGATACGACCGCACACCGGAAGCTGGGTCTGCGGTGCGACTGGATTACGAATGTCAAGGAAGTGTGCCCATAACAAAGACCACGACTCCTCAGAGATCCGGGGAGTGACCGCGACACTGCCTGAGACAGTGTTTAGGTACAGACAAAGCCCTGCAATGCTTGGCAAGCTGAATTCGCGAGCAATGACGCCCAATTGACCTGCCATCTAAACAGAAGCGCGTCAGAGGCCATATGATATACGAAGGTACTGATACTGACGGTAGGGTACAACGGCAGCAAAATCCCATGCGATAGTCGGTGAGATGGCCCCGAGGAGAGCGTGCTGCCAAGCTGCCCGTGTTCTTGCGTGAATGAGGCAGGGGGAGAGACCATAACAAGCCATTTGACACTCCGTTGAATAACCCTCTCGCGCGACTCTCGTATTCCAGAATGAATGTAGGAGACGGATGGACCCCTGCGGTGGCCATAAGGAGAGCTGGATGACTCGCCAGTAGGCCCAGCTAAGTGCAACATGGCAGGCTCCGACTCAATCCCATTTACGAGACCAGCTGGGGCAGATCTCAGAGTCTGAGGATGCGACTGGACGTAGTCGAAGTCTGTTTCGGGAGGAGTGAGAGGATGACGGATATTGGCAGGACGGAGGGGCTCGAATAGCGAGGGCTTGCCGATGGGTGTCGTGTACTGAGACATGGTGTCGCGATGCTAGGAACGACGACGCGGTCTTCTAGAGTTGCTGGCTAGCAGCACCGTGTGCGGGTCGTTGACCACAGCAAGAGCCCGAAGGTGAAGGAGGCGAATGGGCGAATGAACGAGAGTTCACGTACGCCGTCGTCGTCGTCGTCGTCGTCTATGAAAAGGGCCGATGTGGCTGGGAGCTTAAAGTCAGAATCAGAATGGGCCGCGAGATTGGATCAAACTCACAGTGTGAATTACCAAGACGACCGTGTCTACCCGTGTCAATCCCGGCAGATTGAGATATCCCGAGTCCCAATGATGAAGGACAGGAATGAGAAATGAAACGAATGGAAAAGAGAGTGTGATGTCCACAGCCACGATGGACTGACTGAAGGGTATATATGAAGTGGAAGAGACAGGCAGAGACAGCTCACTGTGACTGATGCGGTAGTTAGCCGTTTTCGGTCGTTGCCAGGCGTCATACCCGGCGCGCCCGTCTGTTTAGTGGGTCCACGTGGGTGCCGTGCTCCTGATATCCTCTTACCAGTGCTCCGACTCGCCACCCGGATATCATGGAAGGCAGATTCGCTCAAATCGCAGCTCTTGCCCAGAAAGATAGGGCACCCGCCTTCATCACCGCCCTCAGTGAGATCCTAGCGAGCCCAAATCAGGCCGACATCGCGCAGGACATTCACCTCCTGGTGGATACAGTCGTACAAGACAGCGTCGGCTTGGTGGTCGGCCGACAAGTCTTGTCAGAGCTCGTAAAGAACATCGAGGAAGGTGCCGTCAAGAGTGTTGATGTGACCAAGGCGATCGTTGAGGATACACTGCAGATCCTCCAGCCCAAGCTTGTAAGCTACGAGGAGCAGGTGAGTTTTACAGATGTAGTATACTTGCTTTTCATCCTAATATCGCGCGTTCCAGGTCAACTCTTTGCGCTTTCAACTCGCACAGCTACTGGAGAACGAAGAGGAATGGAGTCAAGCAGCGCGGGTACTCATGGGCATATCTCTAGATGCTGGGAATAGGTGCGATACATACCATTTGTTGCGCTTGCACCGATACTAATATGTCGCTTATGTCTCCAGACCAAATGAAGACAAGCTGCGGGTGTACGTTCGCATTGTCCGCTTGCTGCTAGAAGACGAGGATTCCGTACAAGCCGAAACATATTACAACCGTGCTGCATTATTGGCCCACTCGGGAACTGAGAAGGAGACCCTTCTGCAGTTCAAACTATGTCAAGCCAGGATCAGTGATTACGCTAGGAAATTCTTGGAAGCTGCTAGTCGGTATCATGAACTGAGCTATGTTGCGGATATTGACGAAGAGGAGAGGCGACAGGCCTTGTACGTGTGATCTACGATCCAAAAGCCGAACTCCAGATCTAATCACCTTCGATACTTTAGGTCCGCTGCGGTGACCTGTGCAGTCTTAGCACCTGCAGGTCCCAATCGTTCTCGCGTTCTTGCCTCACTATGCCGCGATGAACGCACAGCAGAGCTCCCAACATTCAACATTCTTTCCAAGATGTTCCTTGACAGAATTCTACGTCCTGCAGAGGTGAAAGAGTTCGAAGGGACCCTCAGAGCCCACCAACTTGCTCAGATATCCCTATCATCAAACGATCGTCTGGCATCCGCCGCCACAGACGACGACGACGACGTAGCCGATGACAATGCTAGCAAGCGCACAGGTCCCTCGACAGTTCTAGATCGTGCTGTCATGGAACACAACGTGCTTGCGAGCTCCAAGATATACAACAACATCACCTTCCGTGGTCTTGGCGCTCTACTTGACCTCACTCCCGGAGCAGCGGAGACGATGGCGAGAAAAATGATTGAGCAGGGGCGTCTCAAAGGCCAGATAGACCAGGTGGAGAAGCTGATCATCTTTGAACAAGACCGAGACGAGGATGCCGCACAAGGCAAAGCGGGAGGCTTGGGTGATGTAGAACAGACTAGCGAAGATACGGGTGCACCCTTCACGAAACGATGGGATTTGCAGATTCGTTTGACAGCCGCAAATGTGAGTTTCAAGCTCTGTCTTTCCATGTCTGTTCTTTAGCTCAAATTGTTTCGCAGGTCGAGTCGCTCGTGCAGCATCTCGCCCATAGAGGGCTCATTTCGTCCCAAGCATAAGTAGCATTGTAAAGTAGTCCGGATGACAGCAATATGGAAAAATAGTCGAAAGCATGTGTACAATATTACATTGCGTGTCGTGATGATGTATAACGATAGATACCTGTTGTCAGTCACTGTGTCGGTCCAGATCCCTCGGTCTTTCGACGTTTCTTGGCCCGTTCTCGTTTGGTCTCAAGTTCATGCCATTCACCTTCCAGCGTTGCCAAGCTACGAAAGGATAAATCAACTGGCGCTATAGAGCAATAAGGATGCAGACATACCCTGTAGGATACTCAGGCGGTGGTGCCTCTTGGTTGAAGTAAGGTGCATCCAAAGCCTGAGTCGCAGTCGCACGTTGTTCCGGATCGTACGCAAGGAGTCTCTCAGCTAGATCAAGACCAGCTGGAGAGAGCCATCTGGTGTATTGTGGTTAATAAGAGTGTAACCACGAAAATGCAACGCGACTAACTTCTGGAACAGCTCTCTGAAATGATTCGGGATCACCTCTTTGGGCTTGACTAACTCGTACCAAGGGAGCGTGGACACGGCGGGCCATCGTTCAAGTGTCGGAGTCCCGAGGATTCTGTAAACAACGTCCAGCTGGTGAATCTCATCGTTGCCTTGAAACACCGGCTTCTTCGTGAAAAGTTCGAGCATGATACATCTGCATTACATACATCAGCGTCTGGGAGGATTTGACTGGTCGCATACAACATACCCGGCACTCCACATATCGACTTCGGGACCATACACTGTTGTACCAAACAACAGCTCAGGAGGACGGTACCAAAGAGTGATAACACGGTTCGTATAATCACTCCTACGGCGCTTTTGGTAGAATCGAGCCAACCCGAAGTCACCCAACTTTAATTCTCCACGATTGTTGATGAGGATATTGGACCCTTTGATATCCCGATGGATTACACCTTTGTGATGAAGATACGCCAGTCCGGCTAGCATCTGACGACACAGCGACTTGAGATGAGCATCAGTGAACGAGAACTGGTTTTGGGATAAGATGCCGGTGAGATCGTGATCCATATACTCAAACACCATATAGACATTAGCTGGATGTCAAAATAATCAGTGGGATCGGCACACAGAAAACTAGCGTAAAACGCACTGCCTGCAACCATCATCTCATACAGACGCACAACATTATCTTGTCGCAAGGACTGGAGAAGCTTGATTTCTCGCATGGCCGTAACAGGGAAACCATCTCGTTCTGCCTCCATACGAATACGCTTGAGCGCGACAAACTGATTGTTGCTTGTGTTGCGTGCTTTGTACACCTTGCCAAAGGTGCCCTCACCAACTTGACTGACGATCTCATATAATTCGTCCCGGGAACCTCGCGGCGAAGATGGTCTTGTGTTAGAGGGAGTGGCAACTGACGGATCATAATGCAAAGGCATCGCAGGCTGCGCCCTGGATCTGTCGTCATCGCACGCAGGAGGCCGGAACTCATCTCGAGCGAGTGGGTGAGGTCGCTGATCAGGACTGCGAGAGTAAGGCAGAGATAATGCGTCGACGCGATTTATATGAGGCGGTGATCGTGGTTCGGCACGACGTCGCTCGGCCGCGTCTTCCTCGAATGTGGGAGGATGCACCGCCTGAGTTGACAGCACGAAAACAGACTTTGAAGAGGTAGCAGGACTGAGACTTTGTGTGATAGATGTGGACGTCTTGATCCGATCGTCGTCATCGTCTTCGTCCCCAGGGAAGAACCGCTTGACAGCCGAGCTCTGCTGCCCAATTGGTTTGAACCCAGCATTCTTGCGCACGCCACTCCTTGCGGTTTCAGGGGATATCCCGCGCGGTGAAGAGGCGGGAAGAACAGCGCTTGCTGTCGATGAAGAGGCCGGAAGTGCAGGTGGTGGCATTTCAGCTGCCTCGAATTGATTGTCCTTCTGCTTACGCTTCTGCGAAACCGCGATGGCTCAGAAGTTAGAAACTGCGCCTCAAGATGCAAATTAGCATAAAACTCACGTTCCGTTTGCCGTTGGTATCTTTCCCATTGCGTCCATGAGGACGCGGTGGAAGCGCATTAGCAGTCTTGGGGGTGCCGACTCGCACGTCATTCAGGGATGTCGCCACAGGAAGTCTGTGGACAGGTCGAGTAGCACGTTCATGGGGACTCGGAGAACGGCTGCGACTCTTGCTTCTGCTCATGCTGCTAGCAGATGACAAACTCCTTCTGCGAGGCCGGCCACGATCATCTGGGCTACGACCACCACGCACAGGACTGCGTCTCGGACTCGGGGATCGCCTTGAGGAATAAGAAGGGGAACGGGAATATCGATCGTGCCGGCGTCGACCTCGCGCCTCATACCGGTCTGAAGGACTCGGACCGTACGGACTGGCAGGTCTGTGGCGTCGCCTGGGCGATTCCGGAGATGGAGAATGTCCAGGAGAGGATCGACGAGAATAGTAAGACTCCGGAGTGCGAGACCTGGATCGTGGGGAACGGAATCGTTGGTTTTGATTCGGCACTCGACCTCTCATCTGCATCTGGCTATCAATAACGGGATCTGTGCCAATGTCCCTACCGAACGGAACATCGCGGCGTTGCCAGCTAAAGTACACATGAGCGATGGCCAAGGATTCAAGGTACTGGACTCACTTGTTTAGGTGGGTATCATCCTGGCGCCAACCACGGTCCTGTTCCCGCTGGTTCTTCACGTTAACAGCGTTACTCCCCGTTGCGTTGCTGCCGTTATGGTTATGGTCGTTCTGTTTTTGTCGATTCTTCTTCTTGTTTTTGTGGCGGTTCTTGCGCTGACCTTGCTGCTGCTCCCCGGGACGATTGTTGTTAGTAGTATTGCCGTTGTTGTTGTTGTTGTTGTTGTTGTTCATGTTGGTACCCATGTTGTTCTGTCGCCAACCCGGAGCAGGTTCCCATGAACGGTCAGAAGACTCACCCCGGCCATTGATGTTACTGGTGCTGGCCTGAGGAATGTCGAATGGGCGTCGAGGAACGTCGTCCACAGTGGCACGTCGTCTTGATTCCCAACCGTTGTCCCGCTGGAATTCCCGAACACTATTATCCTTCCCGTCATGTCTCCACTCTTTCTGCTTCTCTCCCATATCCCACCGATTGCGATTCTTGTCGCCACCGAGGCGCACCTTGTTGTCTTTGGGTGACCACCTGCTGAAGTCAGTGTCCCTGTCATCATTCCTAGCAGGTGGAGTCCATCCCAGTTTCCCAGTGGGCCCCAGCCCATCTCCATAGACCTCTGCTCGAGCATTATTGCCTATAGGCATACGAGCTTCGAATTGTGGTGTCCATGCATCAGCATCTGCACGGTGATCAACGTCGTCTCTGCCCCGCCTATACCTATCCTTAGGCGGCGAAAAGTCATCATAACGGTCTCCAGAAAGCCTCCGTTTATCCACATCTCGATACCGGTCATGGGAAGAGCCCTCATAGCGCATGTTGTAAGAAGATTTGGAAGGTGAAGCCCTATAGTTATCCTAAAAGTGGGAAATGTGAGTCAAGGGTCATGAAGGGCAACAGATAGGTCGACAGCCTGTGAGACTGCAAGCAAGACGGTACCAACCTCATCATCAGACAGAATACCATGCTGTCGTTTCGCGCGAGCTTGAGAATGCTGCATTGAACGTCGTCGGAATGCCAGAGAGAGGTTGGTGTGGTTGATGAGCAGATGTGCGGAGGAGAACGCTGGCGTTACGTGTTTGCGCGGTGAAAAGTGCAAGGTTTGCCCCCACGACCCAAATGACGCTTCGTCGCTGAGCACGACAGACTCGATCCGCTTATTTCACTCAATGTCCGACGAATCAACGACGTAGGTCTTGATGGAAGGATGTCCGGCCAGAAGGGAGTCCAAAGGTTGTCAGTGGCAATAGCGGAGGTCGCTCGGAGTCGAGCACGGAATCCTTCACTTACATATAAGAATCCGAGAGACGTCTTGGCAGCCAAAGACAGGAAGCTGTGTTATTGAGATGGTTGCAGGATTAACTTGCTGCGACCATTAGCCAGTGAATAACCTGTAAGCATCCACAGCACGGAGGGATGGCCGCACACAGTCAGTGGAAATGATCAGAGACAGAGGCTCTCTAGAAGTAGCGCTGCTGATCCAGCATAAAAGGACCAGCCGATGAACGAACAGGCATTTCCGCTCGATCCACCCATCCCGTCGTTACTCTACGCATTTGGGACGACGAGAATACCGAATCTACACACGGGAGGTGTGGTGACTTGCTCTGGCAGGGGTCTAAGGCCTTTGGGAGCCTGAGAGGGTGCTTCAAGAGCATCAATTTCCAGCCCGAGGCGCCCCAAGAGTCAACGTGCAACGTTCCAAGTGGTTACAGGATCCAGTGATACAAGAAGGACAACGCTCATCGCAAAAAAGAGGATACAACTACATAGCTACACTAATTAGATATTCCGGTATACTTCACACTTGAACAGTCAAACTGATGTTATTGTGTGGTGCAAGGCTGCTCTTCGTCGTCATGGTCTCCGGCGTTGGCTGCCCCAATCAGTCGAACCATACGGGCGTATGTCGCCAAGGATGCGAGCTCAATCCTTTGGGATGATGCATCGGCGTTGCGAGAAGTGATCGAAGTAGTGTTCCCCAGACGAGAAAATCTACTGGGACCCAGTGAAGGACCAAACAGCTTCCAAAAACCAATGAGATTCGTGTTTCAGCAAGACGAAGTATGATCACGACTCACCTTGACTGTGGTATCGATTCCGCTGACAGCGACTAGTGGCAAGTGCGGATGCCCTTCAACGACATTGACGACATTTCCGTCGCCCTCCAAGATGTCACGCAGCTTCCCGGTGCTCTTGTCCCAGATGAACCAGTTTCCGTCGTCAGAACCTGACACCACGTATTCATCGTAAGGGCCAAGGAAATTTACTAAAGCGCGGGTAAGATTAGCTCCGAGAAATGGAATCGATAGATGTACCTACCGTCTTTGACTGTCTCGACATTACAGTGCCCTTTGAAGTGGCGTCGTGGGAGGATGACGGGTGTCGTGGAGTATGGATCCTGATCCTCCTCCTCTTCTTCTTCTTCAATAATGTCTTCGTTGGGGTCAGAAATGTCGTCGTCGTCGTGTGCCGCTTCATTGGGAGACGAAACTCCGTCTTGATCAATCATAGGTCCCGTCATGAATTGCTGGATATCTTCTTCCATCATCGCGTCCACCTGGTCCAACACAGCTCTTCGAAATGCCGCACCAGAGACTGCACGATCTTGATGACTGCTTTGGCTCGAACTGCTTGAAGTATGCTGAACAGTTTGTTTGAAAGGAAGGACAGCGTTGTCGCTTGATTCAGTCGCCTCGGTTGGTGTGTCCAGCGTTGAGAATAGATGAATCGCGTCAGAGCTGTACGCTGTGAACGAAAGGTTGATCAAGTTGCTCCTGACACATGTCAAGTCAGATACGTACACAGCAGAACCTGTTAAAACCATTGAATTGTTACTTCACCGATTCACGTAGGACGGACTCACTTCATGACCATTCCCCGACGCCATTCTCGCTCCTGTGACGTGCTCAAAGCCTGTAGTTTCACCTGATCCCCAAGCCTTCCTCCCAAAACGCCTCACACAAGTTGTCACACTGTCTTTATCCAAAGGTACGCCCCACTCGGACTGTATTCGTCGACCCGTATGCCGACGATCAAACAAGTAACCCTGTCCGGCTTTCGGATTAATGTCTGATGCGGTACGTAGAGAGTTTGGACGCGCACATACTGTGATTCACCAGCGACGACGAATTGATACGGACTAAGCGGTGAGAGTGCCAGAGTGGAAAGTGGATGTTCGAGTTGCACAAGGGGTGCAGGGCAGTCTTGGGTCCGGCAATCATGGGGAACCCTAAGATCATGTTGGCGAACTGAACCATCCTGCTCACACACTGAACATCAGTTTCCCGACTGAAAGGTGAGTGGCCTAGAACGCATACCTCCGATACAGTCAAGAACAAGTCTGGACTGTCCTCCATCGTGACCCTTTTCACCGCCCGACGATGACACCGTATGATCCTGACATTCGCCTGGGCTGTAGTATACACCGTTTCGGAATTGAAGTCGACCTGTTTTGAGAGGTAGCCAACATCTGAGACCCTGACTTGCTTGTCTCTTGCAACAGTAGCTCTAGACGATTGACCGTCGTGATGAGAACCCCAAGAGAAACCGGCTCAACAGAGAAGAAATAGACGAACATCCGTGATGAACCAGGGAGCATTTGTGCATTGAATATGTTCGAACGATGACCTGTGTGTATGACCGTCGTGCAAGCCCATGGACAATCCTCATTTTGAGACGTGTCCATGCGCCACATCCGGACGCTGCGACTAGCATGAGTACGAAAGTTCGATATTGTGGTTGTCGAGTTGTTGTACACACGTTGTGTCGTCGCCGCTGCTCAGTAGAACCTCCCCATCCATTGCCCAGCTTAGGGCGTTCACACATCTGATGTCACGGTACTGTGTCAGAGATAATAGTCGGGACGCAAGACGTTGCACATACCCAGTGTGTCCTGTCTCTCCGTCAAGTTTACCTAGGGCTTGAATTCTATCAAATGGTCGGCTCAACGCAGTGGCCTGAAGTCGTCTCTTCCATTGAGATGCAGTAACGGATACAGAACCGCCCCTGCTTCCCGCTAAACTGGAGAAGGAGGCGAAGGTCGTGTCCATGCCTGGGACGTTCATGAGCGTGAAGATATCCTGCGATGTAAGTATCTCAGGGAAAGGATTATCTGGCATGTATAGTCTGAACTGAAAGTGATGGGTCTAGTGGCACTGGTAAGTGGCCACAGTTTCCTGCTAAGGGCCGGCGATCTGCGAATTCATTACACACGAGGCTCTGAGACACCTGAGATGAGCACCAAAGAAAGAGATCTTGCGTCTGAACATTATCAAGAAAGCCGTCCGAACCGAGGTTATAGTACATCATGACGTATCACACGGGACAAAACGACTAGAAAGCTAAACATGTAGATAGACTGTTTACGTGGCTTTGGCGAAACCAACAGCATGACGCTCCAGATCATACACAGTGAAGTACTTGCGCAAGAAGACATCACCTAAAGCAGCGTTAGCACCGGTGGCAGACAAGCCATTGCCAAACTCACCAATAATCCAGAGCGAACCCCATGGCAAATTGATATCCATTCCAGTGAAGGACGAGATACACGTCCCCTGTACCTCAAGGATATAATCGGTACCCTTGAGAGGGAATGGCTTGCCGCCGAAATAGAAAGTCAGCTCAGGGAGCGAGGGAACCGTGCTGCAATCAACGGTGTACTGTCCATTCCAACCCTTGGTAGCGCCAATCTGGGTATTGATCATCTCCGCGATATCCGTGGGCAGCGCGATGAGGGAAGTACCTATGCGCATGTCAATACATCAATAGATGAGTAAAGTAAGGAACAAACTGACCGGTATCGATGGCAGCGCCAGTGCTGTCGAGCTCAAGGACGTCACTTCCCAAAGAAACCTTCTCGAGTTCAACCTCCCAGTATGCCTTCTGACGAAGAGGCACATAGTGAATTGAACCGGTGTACGCAGATGGATCGATTCCACCGAACACAGCTTCACCGCCGTCTTCCTCAGACGAGCCCAGTCTGAAAGAGAATACAGCAGAATCGAGGAGCCCTTGGTTCACCATCTCAAAGAAAGGAGGAGTGATGTGGTTCACAGCGATTCTGTCGTACGCAAGACCAAGGATACCGTCAAACCTGGAGTAAGATGTGAGATCACACGACAATGTAAGAATCATAGTCACACGTACTTGCCAAAGGCAAAAGTGAGACCGGGCTCCTTAGTAGCTTCGGCGAAGAGTTGGTTCTTGATGGTGATATCGCCAATGGTCAAGGTATCCTTGGAAACGAATCCCTCCATAGATCCTGTACCGTATTGGATGGAGAACTCGGTGCCATTCACCTTGTAGGTCGAGGACTTGGTGTTGTCGTACTTGGTATGCAAGAAGCAAGCGATGGAAGTGCATTGCACGCTAGGTACCCACAAGTTGCTTGATCTGCGGTGGCGAGCATTAGTTGAGTCACCACAATGTCACGCGACGTTCACATACCCAGTGTCGAGGATGACCTTGAACTGTATAACAGTGCATTGGATCAGATCGGGATTAGGAGAAAGGCATGAGGATGAGACGTACAGTCTGTGCCGGAGTGCCGAGCTCAATTTCCGCGAAGTACTGCGCATTCATGAAGTCTGCGGAGGATGTCAGAAGTGACAAGGATGGTTGCCAAGGACGACATACTGCTGAGGGGTACGCCGTGGCCTCCGTTGGCGTTGAAGTCGTTCTGTGTCCAGAACAACTCTTCACCGTCGTTGTGGGCAGGACGGCCGACATGAACATTACGACCTGCACCACCAAGACCCATGAGGGGTGTCTGAGGTTGACCTACACCATACTTCTCGGCGAGGAACGCGCTCTCGAGAGCGGGGTTGCTGGCGGCCGCGGGAAGCTTCTTGAGTTTGAGCCTGTGGACGCCCTCAGCGGCCGCGAAGGGGAGGATGAGGAGGGGAGCGAGTCTCGAGAGGAACATGATGGTTGAAAGGCAAGCCTGGAGAGCGGGGGCAACACGCGTTCGGACGGGGTAAGGTGTCACAGCGTGATCGTGACGATGTCGTGACGTGGGGCGAGAGCGCGCGACTGTGTTACCGTGACTGACCAACGTCCGCTCCTGCACTGTGGCTGCGATAGCCTGTTATGTTGTTGTCTGTCCTGCATAGCCATGTCTAGGTCTTCACAAAAGATTATTCATTTCAATGTCGAAGACCTTTCCAATCTTGAACGTCTCTTGTTCTCGCAGGCCGTCTATGAATATGGCTCCACCCCAGATGCATGGCCGCAAATCGCAACGACACTGTCAACACATCCCTTGCTAGACCGTGACCGTCCCAGAAATTTCTATACGGCGCAAGTCAGCACGTCTCTTCTACCCTTTGTTCGCTAAACTCCAAACCGGTACTAATGATGTCCTCTAGTCATGTCTCTCCATCTACAACGCTCTGATCCAGATGTCCGGACTTCAGCTGTAAGGTCAACCTTCTCTCAGTGTGGCACCGACTGACGGAAGGCATCCCGTAGCATGAACGGTGACGAAAAGCGACATTGTGAGTTGCGCCATCGAGCGGCCATACCACATCCCTATACTGAACGCGTCGGTAGCAGGAGGACATAAAATACTCGCCACAGGCCACTATAGCGCGCGGATTATTGAGTTGAAGACTTCCATTGCAGCTGAAGAGGAAAAATTCAAGTATGTCATGTTCTTCAGCATACTCATTATGTTCAGCTGAAACTTATGTGTGGGTCTGAAGGACACTCGTTTCTGAACTTGACGATATTCGTGCCGGGAAATGGGACGACCGCATTATGCATGATCTTGGACTCAAACCGCTGCCTGAAGAACCACCTGCGGATGCACATGAAGAGGCACACCAGGAAACTGTCGGGGAAGAACATGAAGCGGCGCACGAGGAAGCAGTCGAGGCGCAGCTGGTTGCGGCGGAACCTCCAACCGAGGTAAGATACTCCGGCAAGACGCATTGCATTCTCACAGATTTGTCCTCCAGGAGCCAGCGTATGTGCACCCCGAAGAACCCGATGAGGTAGTGGAGGAGACTCCTCCAGCCGAGGAGGCGCAGAAACCGGAAGAAGAGGTGATTGACTTATATTCTTCCACCTGACACCCTCTCACGTCTCCTCCCAGATTGAAGTAGCGGTCGAAGTAGTTACCGAAGAGACTGATTCTAAACCGCAGTCGAAGCTCCTCGATTATGAGTCCAGCCCGATTGAGGAACCAGAGGAAATTGTGAGGCGCACACTGTCCTCTTTACGTTCTCGCTAATATCTGAGCAACAGGCTCCAATGGAAGTCGAAACGGACGAGGCCGCTGTGGAAGGTGCGGTGGTACCGGATGTTGATGAAGAAGAGGAAATCATACACACTCCTCCGGAGGACACTGAGATTCCCTCTTCGGTACCCGCAGAACCCTCGCCTGCACCTGTCGATGAGCCGATCGAAGAAGCAGTAGCAGAACCTCCTATGACAGCCGAGACAGAGGAAACGGAAGAGCCTATACCTGTCACGCCGCCACCGCAAACCACTGACGACGAGAATCTCGAACCTGACACCGAAGATGTCACCATGGAACCCTCTGAAGTTGCCGAGGTCGTTGACGAAGCTATTGAAGAAGAAATAGAGGTAGATGTCGTCGAACACCCTGAACCGACGATTGAGGTAGAACCTGAACCGGTCGCCGAAGATGAAACCGTACACATCGAGGTTGAGGATGCGGCACCCGAGGATAGCAAGTCTGAACCTGAGCTGAGTGTAGAGCTCGAGACGGTGGATGATTCGTTGGTGCCACCACCATCAGAGGAGGTAACAGAGACGGTGGAAGTGGAAGTAGAAGTGGAGGCTGAAGCAGAGCCAGAGCAGGCAGAGGAAGAGGAAGCCGCGAAGCTTCCAGAAAGTCGATCAGAGGGTAAGTGGTCGCTGCTATTGGTGGGTGTTTGAGCTTTGAACGATCTTACCACTTTACCAGGCAAACGCAAGCTTTCCGACGCAGGATCTGATGGACAGCGTGAACGAAAACGACCACGAGAAGAATCCGAACCCATGGCAGAAGACGATCCCGGTACGCCATCAAGCTCAAGCGTCGCCTCCCATCCTTTATCTCGTACACACGCAGGTCCCAACACTAGGTCACGGCGTAAAAGCCAAGTACCGATCGAGACCCCGGCCGTCTCCAAACGTTTTCAAAATGTCATTGGAATGCTACACAGCACCATTTCACAACACCGCTACGGCAATATCTTCCACAATCCGATCAAGAAGACAGAAGCTCCGGATTATCATGATATCGTCAAACGGCCAATGGACCTCAAGACGATCAAAGCAAGGGTGAAGGACGGCGTCATCTCGAATTCGCTGGAGTTCCAGAGGGATGTGTACTTGATGTTCGCCAATGCCATGATGTACAACCGACCGGGCTCTGAGATTTACAACATGGCTGAAGAGGTGCGCTCGTTCCCTTGTGAAAGATTATGGTTCGCTGATCATACAAGATTAGATGATGTTGGAAAGCGAAGTGCACATTAACACCTTTAGGCAGACCGAAGGGTTCCATCGTGGTTGAATTTTGGGCTGACTGGATACTGTTCATGACGTACGAGATGATAATGATATTCTGGATTCATGGAGATCTACTGGTGGTAATACAAGAAATGCGCTCCAAACATACATGCAAACATAACAGGGTAGGAACAAAGTCCGGTACAGCACCAACAATCAGAACCATGCTTGGAATATCTCTCCCATCCTTGCGAGATTCAAAGGATTACACGCATTGTTGACTAACGCCGTCACCGTCTGGTGCACCGGAGTCTGGTTCGGGTTGTTCATTCCGGCCGCAATTGCCTTTAAGTTGTAGTCAGCATTCTGTTCGAGCCACGAGAAGAGAAAGGGGAGGCGTACCTGCTCGCGTTCTACTTTACATGCTAGTGTCTCCGCCTTTTTCACCACACCTTCGATGATTGTGGCAACATTCTTTCGGAAGGAAACGTCAAAGGTCCACGCTTTGCCACGTCCATGCAGCCACGTCATATACTCGTCCCTGGCAAACAGACACAGCTGCTGCTCAAGCTCATACTACGAAGGCAGATAGATACGTGGTGAGTCGAGGGTGATACACTATACGATGACGATGTTCTTACCTCCGGTTCAGTCAATGACCGCGCAATCGCGACAATGCCCGCAGTAAGAAGACCCTCCGTCATAATAGGACCCAAGAAGTGCTGCATGTTGGGTGTGAACCGGAATGGTACGTAGTCGTTTGCGGCAAAGACAGCAGCCTGATTCGAAAGGCCCGGAAGCAGCTCGCTCATAGCTATCTGGCCAGTGGTACGCGACAAATGGAAGCGCGACGGATTGCGACTGGACAGGCATATGATATACGTCATGAAGCTACACGCAGCCAGCTGCAAGGCAACTTGTTTGCGCATGCGCCACAGCTCGGTGGGTCCCTTCATCGTCCTGACCATGTACTATATAAAGCCTTTAGACATTTACGAGTTGAACCGTGAGATGAGACTTACGCGTGTCAGAATATTGGGAGGTGCGATCTTGGCCTGCACCTCGTCGAACAACTCCTTCCTCAGATTGACATACTCAGACTTATTTGGCTGTATGCTGTTCATTGGTGACATGTAACATCAAGGATAATGCAGCATACGTACCGCCCTTCCGATCGTCTGCTTGAAATTGCGCAAAGCCACCTTAGTCTTTTCAGAAATCACGAGGGTAGGATCTTCCCTTGCAATTCCGGTTTCTTCGCAATGCTGATCGAAGATGTCACCGAAGTTCACGTATGACGAGTCATTCTGGAGCAAACGAAGATTGGGCGTGCAAGGAATGGCAGGCGGTATATGGAATGTGAGATTCCTCTTGCGACTCTCTTTCTTGCGGGTCAGTGCGCTATACCGTGCGTCGCTTGAGTAAATCATCTCGGCTGATACAGCGGATCATACACTCACCCGTTCAAAGTCCGGAACAACTGCATTGTTCGCTCTTCTCTGCGACAATGACGACCAGATGGGTGTTGAACAGCAAACGATGTCGTCGAGCCATCGCTTCCATGAATGGTTAGACGTCGCCAACTATACCCATGAGTCCTGCAGTTCTCAAATTTGGATTCAAACTTCCCGATTCTAATGAAATTCTGGTTGCTGTCCTTGTCCTGAATGGAGTATTCAGTGTCTGGCCGCAGTAACATAAGATGTGCAGTACCTCGGTATATTGGCCAGGAATCTCGATCTCATCAAACTTCGAGTATTGGAAGTCGGTGAGGTAGTGACTCAGAACGTCAAGAGGTGACAAACGTGGTCTTTGATCAATGAGCTTCTCGTATTTGTCACGCCACCGCTGCAGGATTTGAATGTACTGCGAAAGTTGTTGTGGTCGATTGTGGATAAAATCTTCCTCGTAGTCCTTCTATACAACCGCTCAGCATTGAAAACCCGAGGAAGAGCAATGCACGTACGCGAGGCTGGCCTGACAAATTTGATGCCAAACGAACCAGAGTGGTAAGAGTGGTTTGAGGCGTGGAGCCGTCGTCGTCGGGTACAGTGGACCGAGCATTATATGTCTAACAAAAGAATCATCATCGTGGCGCGAAAATGTCATGTTTTTGTTGGACAAACCTGGAGCGCATCTTGCAGCAGCATGCACATCAAGCGATATATATCTTCATCGACTTGGGGCTTCAGACGGGACGTGATCTGCTCCACGATTGTCTCCATGCTCATGATCAGAAGAGGGAACGCGGTCTTGAGGATCTGCACGACTTCTTCTACATAATCCCAAGATTGGCGAATTGGTTGTACGCCTTCTGCAGACGACCCCACCGATGCACTTGCGGGTTTCTGACCTGAGGTGTTGGCGTCCTCTGAGTTGCTCGTGTCTTGCATGGCTGTGTCTGGATCGCGCTTGATCGAGTCAGAAGTCATCCCCTGATTGGCTTTTGCGGCCTGCTGAGCAGCTATGTTCGCAGCCTGTCTCTTGAGAATCATCATGTCCTCCTTCGTCGTCCGAAGATGGAAGAACAGAGCCTGCGGAAGAATATTCAGTATCAGTAATCGACATTATGCAGCAAACATACCTGGGGGTACAGCTTTGCGAGATTGAGTAGAATGTAGCGTGCCTGTTTCACTTCTCGCTGCGATATCGACAAGCAAAGTTGCGGAATGAGGGTGATCCAATACCAGAATGCAGCATCCCCCTTGTATGTATCGAACGCTCTCGAGATCGCGAAGGAGCCATCGTCCACGCTGAGAAGCCATAAAACTCGGGTGAGAAGAGGACGACTCTTGCTACTCTTGTACAATCCTGCCGCCTGGAGATAACAGCTGACTGCGGCTGCAGCATGGGTCATATCGTTCGGGAGTTCCTTGAAGAGCTTGTCATTGTACTTGCCCCAAGCTGCCCAAGCCTTCGCCTGTTGCATATCAAGCTGAACAGCAGAACCGAAGGCCTGGTTGGCGTCATCGTTGCGACCGAATCTGGCGTAGAACATCCCCTTCAAGGTGTAAAACTCGGCTTTCTGTGGGTTTGAGAAGTACATCAAGTTCGTATTGTTGATGACTTCAAGACCTGCTTGCAAGTCGCCAGGCTTCTGGAAGTGACACCGCGCTTGTTCTCTCAGCTTCAAGAAGGCCTCCGAGATTTCGATGTTAGGCAGCGTGTAGATCTTGTTAAGAGAGCTGAAACAGACATCCAGCAACTCATGCTTGCGTGCAACATGGGCAAAGCGATTGATGATCCAAGCTGTCTCATGGAACCCTCGGTAGCCGTACGTATTGGTGGTGCCCGCTCCTGTTCCATTCTGCGTCGAGGTGACAAGCGGCATGTAAGCTTTATTTATGGCGTCGAAGACGTTCTGTCGCCAAGCTACCAGATCGCTCCAAATGGTGATATCGTCAGATGGATTTGGTAGTCGCTCTCTCCATGCCTGCAAGACCATCTTCAAGTCGGACGACTTCTTCTCCAGATTCTGCGCATTGGTAGTTGACAACGAGCCGAAGATTTGCACGGCTTCCTGCAGTTCGACAAACTGTTGGAAATGCTGCAACAGTGGAACATGAGCAGGAGACAGAGTCTGAGGAAGAGTGACCCATTTTCGTAGCGAGAGCTGCATAGCGTCCTCCAAGATACGCGTGAACTCGGTATTCTTGTCCATAGCCGCAGGCATCTTCAGGAGAGCCATGAACGCTTCAAAGACCCGCCGCCGTGGGGTCGCGATCTCAGGAAGTTGGTTCACCTGCTCTTCCAAAGCCTCTCGGTTTTCAGCCCAGTCTTTGGTGCGCCATGCGCTCTCTAGCATGAGCTCGTGATTGTTCTCGCTTCGGGCAAGTTCGTATAGAGCATCCCAATGCTGAAGCTTTTCAGCGGCTAGCATCCAATGGTCCTCCCACAAGCAATACTCCACCTCAGAGAATGGGATGACTCCTGCTCTTGCCTTGTTCTGAGCGGTCTCGTACATGCCGGATGCTTGTTCCCACATCCCGGCCTGTTCGAACGCTAAGGCCATGTTGCTTTCTATGTAGAGACTACGCGTCCGCCATAGTCCATAGAACATGTCATCCTCCCCTAGCTCAGCATATACTTCTGCAAGAGAGTCGTACACCGTATCGCGAACTACTGCTTCATCGTCTCTGACGTGATCGAGAGACGCAGAGAGCAGTTCCAAAGCTATGTGCCACGCTCCAAAGTTCTTGGCGAGATATTTGACGAGGTGAGGAGGTAGCGTCATCGGGGGCGTGCATGCGTTGGCGGCTTCCAGAAGCGACTTGATCACGTTGGGCTGATTATCGGCCTGGTGAAGGTGATACTCTTTACTGAGAAGAGTGATGAGGTGGTGAGTAACGTCTATTTGTTCCCGCCTGGATAGACAAGCCCAAGCCGCGGGGAAGATTGATACCCAAGTGTCATGTGCGGCTTGTGGGTCCAGAAACAGCAATCGCTGCATCGGTCGTACGAGACCAGACACACGACCAAGGGTGAAGGGAGTTTGGGTGAGCCCAGTCTCTAGGGTACCTTTCTTGTCGGGCACAATGGGGGACTCGTTGTCCAGGGACCCAAGCAAGAGATGCACCGCAAGGTAGATCCAACCACGTTCGGCCAATCCTTCCCAATTCTGAACACCGAGGATATATGTCATACGACTGAAAAGAGAGCGAGGGATGCTCATGTCCAAGAGATCAATGAACTTCTCACGAAGGTCCGGGTCCGATGCGCCACATCCCAGGAGGAAGGGTTGCTCCAAGCGAACTGTGAGCTCGCTGCGACGGAGGGTGGGTTCAGTGTAGATTTCATACACAAGCTCCAGGTAATTGTGGAACAACGGCTCGCCTCGTTCAAAGGTGACCATCCGCTGAAGCATCGACGCTTTCTCCTTCATCGTTGGACTTGTGTCATGCTTGTTCAAAGCCCACTCTCGTCCCAGATCCAGCAGGAATTGGCAGAGAGCGCTGCTTTTCGACCGTTCGATAAGAAAGACGATATACTGTAGAAGAGTCTTCCGTTGGTCAGCAAGATGTGCGACTCCTAGCTGAGATATCTCCAGCATAGCGGTGAGCTGGCGAACCATAGCCTCGAAACCACCAGTGTTAGGCGTGGACTGCACATGGTCTTTGGCTTTCTGCACGAACAGCTTTATCAAAGGCACCGCGAATACCTCGATCCGCGCAGGCGTAACCTTGACCACCGCTTTGAGCATCATGAGAGCACCGCGCAGGCCACTGCCACCCTTGAGCCCATCGGATATAGCAGCATTTACGAAAGCGTGAAAGTCGGCAATATCATCGGATTCGTCTTCGCTGTCTTTTGGAGGAGGAAGAAGCCGCAACAACTGATCGGTGATGGGCTGAAGTGAGTCCAATAGGCTGGGATCCTCTGACGTCATGCCTTTCCTGACTAACTTCGTTAGAATGTCAGCATTGCTTGTGTACCATTCATCGGTCTTGTCTGTCGCTATGGCGTGAAGAACTTTTGCGGCGCTCACTGCGTTCGCCAATGCGCCGTCGTTACTGAGATCACTCTGAACCACTGAGTCAGTCAGGGATTCAAGTGATACAAAGCATTGTGTTCGTACCTGCTGCAATGCGCGCGAGAAGAAATGGAGCTTGACTGTAACATCGGTCCACCCTGCATGGCCCACGATTGACCTCAGCAGACCAAGTGCGCGAGGTATCACGAGATTCCTCCCTTGAGGGTCCTGCGTCATGGTGGCGAGTCGAACCAGATAACTGAGCATAGACTCCCTGAACGCTAGAGGCGTCCGCCATTGCGTGCTGCCGGCCTCAACGATAGCGCCACTTCCAGACTGTACTTCGGAAAGACCCTTCTGCTCCCAATCAAATACGACCTGGAGGATGTCAACGGTGAGGAGTCGAGAGTCGTGACTAGCGGAGCTCTGAATGCCGAGTTTCGAAAGGTGATTGACAATGTGTGGAATGAAGAGTGCCCGCACGGGGTAGAACAATGCCGGTTGACGGATAATCAGCTGGTAGAGGTACTGTATCTGAGGCCCGCCTGCATTATCCTCTGATAGGACCTTTCTCACTTGTCTCGCCCACATAGGCATGCCGACTTCTTGAGACTGTGCGAGCACCACACTGAGAGCATCTTGTGCTTGGCGACCAAGGTGTCTTGCTTCAGCGGAAGGAGGTCGCAGCAATCCATTCCAGGCGGTCAGAATGAATTTGGGCGTGTTATCGAAGCGAGCGAAGAAGTGTGCAGCCAAAAGATATGCCGTGTACTTCACAGTAGGATCCTCGTTGTTGATGTAGTACCAAGCGATTTTGATGATATCCTTCTTTGCGTCGGCCAGAAACTCAGAGTAATGCTGTACCATTACAGTGGTGAAATGTAAGACTTCGACCACGAACATTTCGTCCGCTCCAGAGAACTTCATTTCGTGCATAGGAACCCACATGTGTCGAGTGAGCCATAGAACGAAGTCACCATCCACCAGACCGGCAACAGAGGGTTGTGATGCTCGTACGAGGACAAGGGGTGTCAAAACGTATCGTAGGCCGAATGTCTTGTGAGACCACGAATAAGAGTCGTCCGCGAACCAGGTGACAAACCTGGTGAGGACATTGCGTCGATAGAGGAGGCTGTCGGCGAGCGCTACGTGGTCGTACAAGAAGCGGGATATACGAACGACATCGAGCGAATGCTCCCGAGTGAAGATGGCGAGTAATTCGTATATCAAATCGATCCGAGGATCTTGTTCCATCGCCTTGATGAAGATATTGATTATGAGGGACCAGCGACGGAACAGGTCTTCTTGAGGGATGGATCCATCATAGGGAGAGCCGCGACGCCACAGTTGCACAATGCTCTCGACGATGTACGACTGTTCAGTCAGCCACCGAGGAAGCTGTTCCGCGATATCAACGCAGAACATCAAGCCGGGGAGGATTGCCTGTGGGTCTGGTCCCGCGAGGCATGCCGAAACGATGAGATGTGGTCGAGATGCCAACTCCCGAAGTAGGTTGGGAGCAAGCCGCGCCTGTAGAATGTTGCGCAATGTTCGTATGTTGCGATGCAAAGGTAAAGTGCGGAAGAAGAAATCGATGGCTTCCGTTGGATACCGGTTCAAGTACTTGGCTAACGGTTCAGAGAATGGGCTACATGTGGACGAATGAAGCTGCGACTCCGTTTGGACGATCGCGTTGACGAGAGGCTCCAAGAAAATGTTGGCGGCAGAAGGCAGAAGGTGGAAGATGTTGGCAAGGCGAACCAGCTTCGTGATTCCTTCGTTCTCTGATATCGGGACTCTGGAAGATGCTTGCAGCATCTGTGGGTCTGCCACAATACGGAAATGGTCGAGCAGCTTGTGACCAATCTCGACCTTGAAGTAGTTTGTAAGCAGCTCCAGCAAACGGGCCAATCCTTCCAATCCAGCAACAGATAAACGCTTCGGGTCAGCCAGGTTCATGAGGATGGGTCGCAGTCCGGTTTGGAGCAGCTCTTTGGGTAGCCTCGCTTGGTGAGTAAGCACCATTCTCAGACCTTCGTGAGCGACCTCCTTGACCTCAGGAGTAGGCGAGTAGAGGGACTTGAAATAGACTCCAGTGACTCTGTTGTAGTGACTCTCGTGAGCAACGCACTCCGCATAAAAAGACCGCAGATGTTTGCACATACCTCTGTCGAGTTTGGGGGTGTTTGCTGAAGAAATCTGTGAGCGGCATCGAAGCAGTAAGCACCTTGATGCAAGCCACTCGAAGTTTCACAATCTCGAGGGCCGATTGGCGAAGATTGCGACCCATAAGGGCCCCATCTTCGGCATCTGCGAGAGCCAATGACTCGTGTAGAAGGCGAAGAAGTTCGTCGTTGAGCTCCGGAAGGGGAGGATCCAGATTGAGACAGTAACGCACGGCCTCTATCATGCCAATCTGTATAGGGAATGGTAGAGCCCGCAAGGGCTTCGTGTAGATTGCGGTCAACATCCGCTCACGATGAGGAATCAACAGCTCGTAAGCCTTCTTGCCACTCAGCTTAACAAGAACGTCTATGCATTGCTGAGCAACACGGCGGACAACTGGATTGGATCCTGACAGCTCAGCGAAGAGGATCCCAGCAAGGTTCGATAGCTTTTGCTTTGCAACTGCGAGGTCGCTTCCAGATACCGTCAGGACGCTGAGGAGCGTGTCAACCACTTTATCAACGTCTTTTGGAATATCGAATGGCATCTCCTTGAGAACATGGAGCAGCGTGCGCAACAAGTCGACCTCTCGATCGTTGATCCACTTGACACCCAGCTCGGGCATCGCAGTTAGTAATTTGATGCCACTGCAGCCTGCACTCTTCCGGGTCCAAGTAGAGTCCATACAGAGGGAGCTCAGACGACTTGCAAAGTGATGGAATGTAGGTATGATATCGTTGGTGGTGATATCGGAAGAATTCGGAAGGTTCAGGATGTCCTGAATCAATGATGCGACTAGGTCTTGGGCGGTCTTTGCTTCTGCGGGATTTTCCCTAGAGATACCTCGCGACATTGAGTCTAAGAAAGCAGAGAGCAATGGACTCGGAAAGCTCCTGCGCATAAAGTCGTCCTTGGAGGCTGCCCTTCGGATTTCCATGATGAACACATGGCGACAAAGGTCTCGCACATATTTGATCGCTTTCTCGTGGAATTCGGTGACGTGGACGGCATCGAAGATACCTTCGAGACACGTCACAAAGATCTCCTCTCTTTCGCGACCACGAACTCCCTGAATGCACTGTGTCAACGCTCAGACGGTCAACGGTTCACAGAAGCTCGTACCTCGACAATGATCAGATTCAAGCAACTCTGGAGATATTCGAATGCATATTCTCGGTGCGAGGCGGTGACTTTGTTTGAGGACACAGTTGTGAAAGCCAGAGATGCCATGGGCCCCAGGTCAATGCCAGTCGTCATGCCACTGAAATTGACGCGGACCTTCGCCGATTCAGCGTAATGCCGGTATAGAAGCAGAGGCTCCTTGGTAAGGAGTCGACGGTTCCTTCCTCCTAGCTTTCCCAAAATCCGGATAGTCGTGTGCGCATGAATGTGGCTCGCCGGAAATGGTTTGAGATGGCGATGAAGACCTTCCATCAGGTCTCTCAAGACTGTGGTGAGAGTGGGATCCAGGAAATCCGCGTTGAGATTGTCTATGAACAGCTCCAACGTTCGTAGTCCTTGCGAGATTAGCTCTTGGTTGCCGCGAAGAGCAAGCGACAATGGGCGCATCAGATGGGACAAGTAAGGCAGCAAGTGTGTCAAGCGTAGGGGCACTGTTAGACAGAGCTCAATAGCCATGTCACGGCTCGCAGAATCGGCAGTATGCAACTGGCGGTTGAGACATTCCAGCATATCGGGAAGCAGAGATTGCACTTCGCCGTATATAAGCTCTAAACGGCCACCGCCTCCCCCAACGGCCCGAAATAGCGACTTGAGAAGAACGTAGTAGTTCAATGGCTTGGACGCGGTTGCGATAAGTGGGAAGCAGTCCATTATAAGCTTTCCGAGATGGCTAGCTAGTATAGGCTCGTTCTGGGCCGCGTGCATGGTCACCGCGTTGAAGACAAGCTTGAACAGACGAATGGAGAGAGCCGCGGTTTCAGTGTCGTAATCACCCAACAGAGGGAGACGATCGATGAGGAACCGCAGTACGATTGCGACAATAGTCGGGGAAGTAGCATCGCGCAGAATGAGATATTGGCAAAGATGGAACAGTGGGATGCGTTTTCGGGCGTTATCGAAGATGAACTCCATTTTCTGCGTCCAAACCTCCTGGAAGACATGGAGATTGACATCCAAGAGGAGGATTCCTATGGACTCCATGAGCTCGATGGATTCTCTGCTCTCTTGCTCCACGGGTGCCATGCATTTTATGGACGCCTCAAGAAGACGACCAATCAAAGTCCCGTCGGGTGTTGGTCCATTGCATTTCTTGAGTCCACCCAAAGTGTGCCGAATACCATGAAGAAGGGTTCGGAATAAGGGGCGATATTCTAGATATGTCGACAGTCAGTAGATGCAAAAAGTAAGAAGTAACGACATAGCGTACCATGTATAACGTCCTCTGGTTTATCGGTAACGTGAGAAGAAGGCGCAAACCCTCTCGCTTTCTCGATAGCAGGAGCATCCATGATCTCTACCTGGCCGGTCTTCTGTCTATCGAACTTCGCATACATCTCCGCGTGTATGATGGCCATAGCTTCCAATTTCTCCACACTGGACTCCAGAATGGTTGTCAGCAAGCGAGCAGCCTTCGCATTTGTTTCCTTCGACACAATAAGCTCTACCGTGTTGTAAATGACTTTGGCGCAGAGCATGTAAAGCTGAATGGAGTAATACGAATTATGGAAATGGCGCAGGTACATGGCGCAGATGCGCGACAGCTGCACGGGTCCAATGTCGGCCTTCATGTGGCCAAGTGCTTCGCCGAGGATACTGAAGCCTGCAACTCTGGAAATTTTGGTCAAATCGTGTTTGCCTTGAGTGGTCGAACACTCACCTCACACTCTCGCTGGTGGTCAATCCGTTTCCTAGGAAAACGCGTTCATCGAATAGTTTGTCTGTTTGCTCTAGGAGCCTCTGTTTCGGCATGATAGGCATGAAATGGCGCAGACACATCAACAGTTCCTGTAAGAAACTCTCAGTGGAAACCTTTGCCCGTATTGGTCGGGGTGACATACCCTGCGGGCAGGTAGACCAGACGTAGGAAGATCCTGCAAAAGCCGGATAATGGCCATGCCAATTATCTCTCCTTCGTTAGTAATTTGTTCGGCAACTTGACGTAGGACGACGGTCATCACAGAAACAACCTTGAAACAGTATGACATCAATCAACTCGAATTTCGTAAGTTCTATGTGGACGTACCTTGACTTGAGCAGCCAAGAAGTCTGTATACATAGTCACGTTCACCACAGTAGGTGCAACGCCAACCCAAATACCGCCCATAGCCTCGTATTCCTTACGTGCCTTGTGTTGTGCCGGAGATTCGACCGATATGAATCGCATGTTCAGCGGCAAGACCTCTTGCACAGCAGGATTGTTGGTTGTGCGGTTGTGTTGGACGACAGTGCCGATGATAACGGCCATCTCTGCCATGACTTTGCAACTCCGAATACTCATGAGTACCTCGGTGGCTTCCAAGAGCTTGGAGCCCTCAGACAAATGCTCTAATGCGAGACCCTCCATGTTGCTGATGCAATCTCTGTACACCTTCATGATTTCGGTCACCAGATCTTCAGTGAGCGGTTTGAACGCGCGTAAGCAGTCCAGAACAATCTTGCAGCATGTCACCCCAGCTTCCTCGTTGTCGGTGCGAATCAAGTGCAACATGCCCTGCAGGAGAGGCACTGCTTGAGGGCGTGAAGCTTCAGTATGAGGCAAGCGATGTATGACGTCCAAAAGAATACGCCGAAATGTATATTCGATGCTGTCCCTTTGGGTAGAAGGTGTCCCCGATCGCAGGACTTCCAAGATGACACCAATCATATGAGGGATAACTCGAGCAGATTCGGAGTCACGGACATTTTCAATGGTGTCTCGGAGCTCTGTGGCGACTGCGAGTTTGGTCTTTAGGTCTAGTCATCGTCAGCATTAATGATGTGCACAAATTATCGAAGCGTTTACCGATACTAGGATCCGCCACTCGGGCAGCCTTGGACTCCAAGTCCGTCGCAGTAGCGGCGGGTATTATGTTGTCCATTGTGCCAAAGGAAGCATGCAGGACGCGTGTGTATACTTATAGCGACTTTAATCCTTCTAAAGACGAGTATGGGAGAGATGTGTGGTAGGGTTTGAAAGAAGGATGCTGAGGGCGCGATCCTCGAGGTGGGTGGAAAGTTCACTCGGCGGCCACGGCTCACTTCGATCGACCCCGAAAGTAAGGATGCACGTGAATATCACATGATCGTAAAGTTTTTATAGAATTTATTATATTTGGATTTGAACACAAAAATAACCCTCTATTATGTAATTATACGTAACTAGTTATAACTTACTTATCACGAGGCGACCTGAATTACCAAAATGGATATCGACAGTTACTGTCGTCACTGATGGCAGTGTGATGCCACTGATGGGCGGGCAATCTCGCACAGCATCCCATATCCTACTAGGAGTGACGAGTCTTGCGAGGGGGTTTGGACTTACAACTTTTCTACTGAGCTGGACTCGCGTTCAACTTGTGAAGCAATACCCTTCACCGCCAGGCTGGCCCTGGTTCGGAATGTCTACACTGCAAGGGCTGGATCCTCGACAGGCAATTGCTTTCTTAGAACACCCAGATGCGTACGTTGACTTCACCAGCTGATGCAACATCATGTTACTGAAAAATGCCTTACATTGGTATAGTCGTGTCATATGTGCGTTCTTCGTGGGCTGGTTGTCCATGGGTAGCCTCTGTTTGGTGTTGGGTTCAGTGTACGTCCGTGAACTGTGTTCGAGAGGCCTTCATGGACTGCGAATGTTAGCACGGAACTCCCGCCGCCACCATTCCAACGACCCCGAAGCCCATTTTCACGAAGCCACGGTTCATGAAAAAGACACGAGATGGGAGGGCGAGGAAACCTCCAATATACGGCGCAAACACGATCAACATGCTTTCGTTTTCACCCTAAACGTGTGTTTACTGTCAGCTGGTCTGACTCACTTTGCTGAACTCTTGAGCTCACGAGACAAAGCGGTATGGGATACTGGTTGTGGTATGTTGCATAGTCCTGCCTGCTATTGCTTGTGCTGAATGTTTCGCAGCTTTTGTTGTAGCGTGGGGTGGTATGACATCCTACGTCTCGGGTTTAGTTTGCAGCTGCATCCTCTCCTTAGAACTGAGGCAACGAGGAGCACAACGTCTGGAGGTACTCGCTGTGTGGATAGGGATCCTTGTAACATTAGGTATGCCCATGTTTTCTTCCGCATCATGTGATCGACTCATTTTGTTCCGGTTAGCTCTGGTCTTTGCAGTAAACGCAGTGAGCATAGGGACTACTAGGTGTGTCATCATGTTCTTAGTCTTTTCCTCCTTCCGTATTGATAGATATTCAGATTCATCGAACCCTTGGCGGCGTATGTCTGTAGCAGAGGACGGTACGATATGATCGTGTGAGGTCTATGTGTTGAAAGAACTGACATACACGACAGTAATCTCCCGCTATCTTTGGCGACTTTTCTGGTTCAGGTCACAGTCAACATATACGTGGCCATCCGACTCATTGTGCTACAAACCCATTCTTCCAATCGCATCCGAGATATCCAATATGCAGTTATAGCATCCCCTTTCGGAAGGGTGCTTAGCGTTATCGTCCTCAATGTGTTCGTTCTCATCCCAACTTTTGTTGAACACAATCTTCTCGTTCGATTTGTTCCTTTTAGTATGGGTGGCATCCTAGTTCTTGGTACGTTTTGGCCGAAAGCCTCGTATATCGACTCACTGCTGACGCAATTTGTCCATCCCCAGTTGCCTTCAACTACAGCCATGAGCCCGTGGATTCATCTTTCGTGCTACCCATTGCCCTTCCTCCTACCTCTATCCATGGGCCCTCTCCGGGTCGTTCCATTCATTCACCACGTCCTACATCTCGTGCGGAAGAGGGGATGGCCACAACAGAATTGCTACCTTCGGAACGCAGGACGGCATTACGTGTGTCTGTGATGACTGATCGCTCCTTCGACTCAGCCCTCATGGGCAGTGTGGAGGACGCAATAGTCGCTACGGCCGTTAGGCACATAGCAATGAGCTCTCAGTCATTGACCATGATGTTGCCTCGAAGTGCTCCTCCCAGGATACAAAGCTTCCACCCTCCAAGTGCGCGGACTGGTCGCATCCTCCCGTCTCAAACCGAGTTCGCGGAGCAGCTAGAAAGAGAAATGGCAGAGCAGGCACCCGCATTGGGCCCGGTAGTCAGGCCTGCAGATCGCGACCGGAAGTTACGTGTCGTTGTCTACAACGACGAGAGCGACTCTGCGGAATCCGATCCACAAGATTCAACCCCACAATCCATCTTGGGCTCCGACATTATCTACAGGAGTCCAGTACAATCGCGCTCTGTCGGAGCAGACAGGACTGCACCATCGACGCAGCGCAGTTCTGCCTTTGGACTGATGGCTGTAGAGGTTCCTGAACAGGATTCTTACGTTGCAAATCACGACATTCTATCTGACTACTACTCCGCGCGACGGTCATTCTCCATTATATCTCACCGTACTGGCAGTACTGGAAGCGCGAAGCGATCCACAAGGCATTTTTCCATCACCTCTCATCGCAATCGGTCTGTGGACGAGCTTCCCATTGTTCCCGAGCAAGGCGTTCCGGGTACCGCTACTTCAACTCCTTCTAGGCACAGTATGCGGAAGAGCCGCAGGACTACGTTCGGAGCACGCCCTATATCGTCATCCTCCCGGAGGTCTCATACTCACCAGGCGGCGCATCAGCCTGTACCGGCTATCCCACCGATGCCAACACTTCCTCCACTGTCCACTCAACTCTTCAGACCAATGCTTGAATTACCACCTATCTCCCCGTTGAAGATCATCAAGACTCTTCCAAGCCAAGCGCGCCCTCCAATCCCTGACTCTCCTCCAGAGGATAAGATGCCAGTACCATCGCCGCCCAAATCAGCTCACGGGGAAGATCGGAGGTTCAGACATGATTTACCTATCCCTCCTTCACCTCAATCTGCCCCGTTGAGACCGTCGAACAGTGCTTATACCGAGGAACTTGCACTGGAGGCCAGGAGGATCAGACCGTTACCCGCTGCACCCGTGCCTGACAATGTAATGGGACCTCCAAGTTAGTGTAGATCGTCATTTAGCCGTGGCGTGCAATAGCACTCTGTATCTTATATATTGCTCTAAGTTCTACTGTAAATCCCCTCATACTTAGACACTTCTGTTGTCGCACAGTGCATCGAGTTCTTGTCGTTGTGTGCTGTGCTTGTCCGGCGCTTGCTGCGGCCCGTATTGTTGTCACCGCTGTAGACTAGGGCTGTAGTGACGCGCACTGCTAGTCTACACCCAACTACTACCTACTGCGCTCAACGTCTTTGCAACAATGGCGTCCTCCGAGCTACTCCAACAAATTCAAGCAGGCAGGAAGCTGAAAAAGGCCGAGACGCGTGATCGTAGCGCACCCATTATCGAGACACCGAAGGGAGGTGGTGGAGGTGGAGGTGGCGGAGGAGGGGGTGCAGGTGTAGCTGCTGCGATGGGAGCAGGTCCTCCTCAGCTAGCTGGCCTCTTTGCAGGGGGAATGCCCAAGCTCAAACCTGCTGGATCAAACAACCAGGGCATGTTCTTTGATCTGTCCTTCGCACTTTCACTAACAATATACACACAGGTAGATCTCCTGCTCTTGGAAAACCACCTTCCATACCCAAACGAGATGCAGCACCTACCTCTGCAGCACCCCCACCTCCCAACAGGCCAGCACCTCCTGCTACACCAAGCAGATCAGTGCCTCCAGCAGCACACAGTAGACCAACTCCTCCAGCGGCACCCAGTAGACCAGCTCCTCCAGCGGCACTCAGTAGGCCAAGTCCCCCGGCGGCACCCAGGAGGCCGAGTCCTCCATCAGCACCCAGTAGACCTCCGCCGCCACCTGTTGCTGCGCCCGCACCGCCCAGTAGGCCACCTGCGGTGGCACCCACACTTCCAGGTAAACCTACACCACCACGCCCCTCGGCAGCGCCTCCGGTCGCACCTACACTTCCAGGTCGCGCCGCACCTGCTTTACCTTCACGCGGAGTTCCACATAATCCACCAAGCGGTGCTGGTGCACCCCCTGCACCGCCTCGTCGAGCACCACCGCCGGTGAGGAACGGTTCACCTTCACCTGCGCCTGCGATACCTTCGCGAACTGCGTCGCCACCTGCTCGTCCAACATCTAATCCTGCTCGTGCTGTTCCAGAACCACCATCTCGTCCGTCTTCCGGTTTACCCAATCGTAAAGTTCCCGCCCCACCTGGGGCACCGGGTAGGGCACCACCTCCCCCACCCGCCAGGCCCGCCTCTGCTGTCGTACAATCAGCATTTTCCAATGGCTCGCCGGGTCGAGCTGTTCCGCCCCCTCCTCCTGCACGCAAAGGCCCTAGTGCTGCACCGCCGGCACCGCCATCCAGAGTTCCAAGTGCGCCCTCGCCACCACTTCATGCTAGAGCAGTCTCAGAATCTG
>SGPM01000147.1:0-63692 GCA_004802725.1 Antrodiella citrinella | reverse complement strand
CGGGCGTTGCGCGAGTCATCTCGGACGACACACGAACATCACCGGACTACTCTACACTATTCCTAGGTCCTCGGCCCACCCTTACGACTCCTCTACTTACGCCCTTACGTGGTGTCCTCCTCCTGGAGTACCCCCATTGTTGGGTGGGTTACTTCTGCGTTCAGGAGCCCGTCTGGTGCATCACCGGCAACTTCCTCGGTGTTGTTACGCGACTCAGATCCATGGTCCATATTTCGGCGATCCGCTACCTCTTGATCGTGCCAGTGATCGGTGAATTTAGCGACAGACACACTGATGATGACATGAGTCTGAAAATTCTCCCTGCATCACGAAATCCATCTCTCCTCGATGATTGTCCACCTTGTCTTCGATACGTCCTAAATTCATGAGTCAACATGACGGCCTCAATACTGTATATAATTAAAAAGGATGCCAAAAAGTTCCCACTAGCCGATTTGAACGACTGACCTCGTCATTGACACACGTGACCGTATACTAGTGACGCGCTCTACCAACTGAGCCAAGCGGGACTTATCCACAGTAATTTTGTAAATAATATAATCACGCCATGGTAATTTAACTCCGGCGCCCGGAACCGGATAGATCAACAACTCATTATATTCTCGCTAAATCTATCCAATATTCGCCGAATAGTAGAGCCGGCTCCAACTCTCTATCCCTCCCTTTTCGCTTTTTTCACTACGGCGCACGACACTCCCGACGACCAGGACATCACGCACGACGTCTGCCCTCATCGACCCGTACTTCTCGCGCACACCCTCCGCCAAAGTTCGCACGGGGACTTTCGATTCCGGCGCCATGAATGCCGCTCCAGGCGCGCACGACCACCACCAAAAAGACTTCCTCACCTCTTTCTTTCCGCCAGACCAATCACACCCCGAACATGATCAGCACGCAAGGGGCGCGGACATGTACCATAACCAAATGAACCCAGGCGCGAATCAGCATCCCTCCATGATGAACTTGCAGCAGCACCATATGTCCAATCCTGGTCTCGACGTTCTCGAGCTGATGGCTTTGCAAGAGAGGGCAGGGCAGTCCTCCGCGGGCGGTCAGAACGGTCAACCCACCACACCCCAGATGCTACTTGAGCAGCAGGTTAGATTGAATCAGCTCCAGCAGTTGCAGCAGCTACAAAACCAAATTTTCCAGCAGCAGGTGCGTTCCATTCCTCTTGTATCTATACTGGGTTCTGGGTGAAGGAGAGGAGCGAATTGTTGGATGGGAGTATCGAGGGACGTTCTTGTTGATAGATGAAGGAGTGAATTAAGCCGGAAGTGAGCAGGAAGCGGCGACCCCGCCAATCGCTTGTCGGTGCTATTGTGTTGTCGCTCTCTTTGAAGCAGCCCCTTGTATAGTGCCCAGGGACCTATCTCCAGTTCCCCCTTCATTTGAATTTTGCAGGGAGAGTGTCGCTCATATTCCTCACCTAGATCGAGCTCCTCACCGGCAATCAGAACTTTCCTAGTGGCGCAAGTCAGGGTTCTGTGGACCGCTCGCGAGAACAGCAACAATATGGCCTCCCCACCCCTAGTATGCTCTCTCCGTAGCCGAGAAAACAGAGTCTGTACTGAATACCCGTGATATAGCATCGTCCACCGAGCTCCACGCCCAGCACAGTAACGATTTCGTGTCACCCATGATGCTCCAATCAAGCCATGGGTCTATGAACAACCTATCTCCTCAGCAAGGTGTTCCGCCGAATTTCTTACCACAACATATGGTCCCCCCTACCCCGCATTCGGCTCCCGCGAACATCGCCTTCCAACAGTCTCGTAGCCCTCATTACGGTCAGGATTTGGAGTTTGCAGAGATTTCACCTTTGACCAGTCCTTGGCTCGGCGCATACAACCACAATGGTCAACCGGAGAGCGGCATGCAAGGCGGGCAGCGCCAGATGGTGCCCTCGAATTCCTCGAACCAGCGGAAACGTCGACCATCACCTGGCAGTGGAGAGGAAGAGCTGACCACTGCACGACCTCCCAAACGCTCCCAGCCTGCACCCTCCAACCGTATGACTCCGTCCATGCCGCCGTTGTTGAACAACAAGAAGTCTAATCTTCGCGGGACACGCTCAGCCAATTCTACGCCCCTGTTCCCGGCCCACAACTCTCGTAGTTCTATCGGTGGTGAAGTGCCCGGTGATACCCCTTCCCCTGTTGATCTTTCTATGCCCCCTCCTGCGCCACCTTCTACGACCTCTTCGAATTCGCCGATGCAGTTCGTTGAGAGCCATTCAACCACACCTCCGCTGGACATGCACGGCCAGAGTCACAATCAAAATATGAACAATCAGATGTCGCAGCAGCAGCCACATCAACAACATCAGCAGTCACAGCAGCAGCAACCATCTGCTTCGGCAATGTCGTCCGAGTTGCTAATGCCCGTCACGCCGGCTAGCATTATGAACCTGGGTCGGTTGGGCACTAACAGTGCATTGGCTCCGCCGCCTATGATCTCCCCACCGGCACCTCAGGAGAAGCAGACCAGGGCGAAAAGTGCTGGTCGGTCTAGGGCTTCGACTCTGTCGATACCCAGTAACGCCAAAGCCAGCAACAGCAACCTACCGCTCATCAGCCCAAATCTGAAGCCCATCCGTCCAGGTATGTCTGAAATTCCAGCGTTTTAACGTCGGCATGCGGTAATAATATTCTTTTTGCAGCGGGCAACGCGACGTCTGGTGCCTCTACGCCTACTACGGCAATGGCGCAGCCCACTTTGGCAGGCCGTAAGACGTCTCACAAAGCCGCTGAGCAGAAACGCCGAGATTCCTTGAAAACCTCCTTCGACGAGCTGCGAATTCTTCTGCCACCAATACCTTTGCCCTCCGACGAAGGATATCCCGATGAGCCAGTTCTGCCTGGCGCCATGCCTCCTCGTGGTCCTCCCAAGGGCAACGCCGATGGCCCGAACCGCGGTGTCAGCAAGCTGCAACTGCTGCGGTGCGGGAACGACTTCATCCGCGTTCTGAAAGCCCGCGTCGACCGACGAGACTCGGAAATTGACATTCTGAGGAAGGAGATTTCGCGGTTGAGGCTGGTAGCGGACGACAATGGCGTCAACCCTGAGGGTGGCGAGGAGATTGATCTGGAGAAGGAGATGGATGCGGAGGAGACTGCTGTCGGCGGTATTTTCGCGAGAGGATCTGTCCGCTTTGGCGCGATTGCGGAAGGCGACGAGCCGGACGATGACATGGGAGAATAAACAACTGCGAGAGGTGAGTAGCTGTGTGTGTACATATATGGAGTGGCCATCCTCATTATGCTATCCTGCTGCGTTCACTATTTAAAACCCATGGTGGGTTATCTTTTCTATCTGTCTGTCTCCCGGGCTATAAATGTTGTTGTAGATGTACTAGATAAATACGAGAGCTCTTTCGACTTCTTTTAATCCCTGTACTTCCCTTCGTTCTAACCGTATACCCAATCGACAATGTCTTTCGCTTCTTGCTCACCGACAGTCATTGGGAGTTACCGATAAGGCCCTGGAGAGACCCCGACCACCGATAAAGATGGATCTCGATCGTATAAATTCTGATCCCGATTCAATCTCGTACCTTCGCACCTTCACATATTGCCACGCGTCTCTCACCATCTCCAACTTGTCTTCTCTCTATCTCACCTCGTCCGAGTCGTCTTCGCTTCTTGCATTCAAACATGGCCGACCAAGTACAAGTGAGACACCCAGCGTGAGTCTTTCATGGTAAATGATGGCAATGCAACGCTGAGCGACCGTTCGTTGTGTAGTTCCGCTATCTTCCTCCTGCATGTTGCACTGGAAATCCCGGTTGCGGTGCAGGGACTGTTGGCTCCGACGGCTTTGCCGTTCTTGCAAATGACCAACACAACACTAGTTATCATGAAGGTGTGTACAAAATACTGCACGCAAGTCGCAGTGGAAACTGACGAAGGGGCTGTAGCTGTACTCTGCGTTGGTAGCTGGGTCTTGCGCGGCAGCGTTGTTGTGCTATGGACTCCCTGGTGAGTTCCTCTCGGAAACCATAGCTGTGAATGCTATGTTGACATATGAATACAGAGTTCTTACCCGGCAAACGCGCACTGGGGATTGGGCTGTGCATCTACCATTTGACGTGCTCCACCGTCCTCTATTATGCGCCACGTATCATCCCTATGTCTCTTGGTATCCAGGCCGAAACGTACGCTATCACATTTCTTTCTCGTAGGAAGTCTCCCTTGACGTTCTACGTTCTACACAGATATGGTGTCACCCCAGAAGTCGTCTGGGGGACTCTGCACGGTTTGCTCGGGCTCGGGTTAGCTGTATGGTGGCAGATAACGGTGCAGATGGCACAGATTGTGCAAAAAATGCAGTAGACTGTTCACCGAAAGATGAGGTCGAATGTGAGGTATCAAGGCTGTCGTGCATGTGTAGTTGGGCCGGAGAGAGCGTTGTAAACATGGGCTGTACTCCTGGTGCGGAGTCGTGTATTCTCAATTCGTTGTTTACCTTTCTTTCTCTTCGAGACAGAAGCTGGGCTGTATCTGATTATCATGAATGAATGATCATATCCACTTTTTCATCTTGGAGTCTGGGGTACGACCTCACTCGCTACGAAAGCCGTCCTCAAACATAACCCTGATTAATGTCAATTGAATGATTTCGTCAGGTGTGAGGTGTGTGATTTCTAATCCGAGTCACCGTCGTATCAAGCTCACGGTTTGTCAGGTAATTTAACTCCCAACCCACTTGCTGGGAGCCGTAATTTCGTTGGGGTGTTTGCAATACGTTGGATACGCTGATGCACCATGTGCACCGTGAACGTCAGAACAGATACTGTATAAACGTGAAGCGTTGCTGACCCGAAGTCAAGACTTGTCGGATTGTAGACGAGGCATTCTTTGATTATTTTACCTCTGTCAACCTTACCGATGCTGTATAGCTCGTACAGTCTCTACGGTAGGGCAGACAAATTATATACAGCCCTGCTGTAGGGTTTCACAGGCGGCGCAAACAAGGGAACTTCAATTTGGTCAGCTTCAGCGAGTGGGAATGGCTGTTCACCTGAACCCGAAAAATACCAGTTCCGATATTCTTGTACTTCATCCGAACTTTTGTCCGTGGAAATACTCGACTTACCTTTTCTTTCTCAGATCCAACCGTGACATCCGGATGACGCGAAGGTCTGAAACATGGCTCGAATTCCAGCTTGCTGAGCCGATGAAAGATACGTGGTTAAGGATGAAAAAGTGATAGTCCATCCAGTTACATACGATGTCCGTGCCTCAAACAATACTTACTAGTGTCCGAACTCCGAAAGAGGAAGACACGACGCGTCCACAACGCGTCCACAACAGTGACAGTTACGTGACACCTACCGTGACATCTCGCAAATGGAACCGTTTGATAGTACGACGATGCTACGTGCGTTCTCCTTTCATCTTCGACGATTCAACAGTCATACTTTGTTGAATGTTCTAAACCGTCACACGTGCTTACATCCCCTTCACAGAGGGTTTGACGTCTGACTAGATCTGACTCTTGATGTCCCTCAGTCTTCAGATTCGTTTGATCATCTTTTCATCTGATCATCTTTTCCCATGGCCCTGTGATGCGTAGGGCAGGATTCCGGATATCCCAGTCGGGCTCGTTCTTCAAATACAGGTGCGATACTTTCCGTTACTATATATGTGCTGCCTATCTCCGTATGTTCCAATTACTAATGCCAGCAGCTTCTAACTTGAAACCAATCCCAAACACAAGTAGCCTAAACACCATGAGGACATTTGTCACATACTTCATCCGTAGATAATATACAGACGAAGATATCCAAGATACCGACTTGCCGCTTATCCTGTGTTTATAGATCACTCATTCATGATTTCAGGTTCGCTTCCACAGCCTTATATAACTTGAATGATATAAGTATACAGGTTCTGTCAACACCATCGAGTTCATCTCTCCGAGTCCCCTTCTACAACCCATCATGGATCCAGCCAACTACAAGGACCTCGTCAACTCTCGTGGCTACAAGTACCACTACTATGCCGTTCCAGCCAAAGGAGACAATCTGACGCTTGTCTTCGTGCACGGCTTCCCCAACACTTCGAGGGCATGGCGGCTGGTGGCTCCTTTCTTCGAGGAGAAAGGCTATGGCGTCATCGTCCCCGATATGCTCGCGTACGGAGGCTCTGACAAGCCGACCGACTACAATGAATACCAGTTCAGTCTCTTGAACAAGGACATTGTCGATCTGCTCGACGCAGAGGGTGTCAAGCAGGCTGTCGCCGTGGGTCATGACTGGTGAGTTTTTCGGCCTCGATGGTGGCTTCCCAGGTTTTAATCTGACGAGTCTTCAGGGGTGCAGGGATAGTCTCTCGTCTGCCCAATTTCTTCCCGGACCGTTTCGTCGGATATGCGTTCCTGAACGTCCCGTGGCAGGCCCCGAATCCAGATTTCAACATGGAAGAGTTAAATGAGCTTACTAAAGCTCTCGCAGGATATGAAGTTTATGGATATTGGTACTTCTTCTCTGAGGAGGGTGCAGATAAGATTTTGGAGGACCACGTGCGTTCACATCGCTATAGCCGCTGCCATTTCAAAATCTAACGTGAACTATGTTAGATCGAGTCCCTCATGTGTGCGCTTTTTCCTAAAGTGCCTCACGCTTTCCTCGCCAGAGGCGAGTTGAAAGAGTCGCTGCTTAGTGACCTCAAACGCCCTCTTGGAGATTTCCTGAACGAAGAGGAGCAGCGATATTTCGTCGACACGTTCCGCAAGGGTGGCTTCGCGGCTCCGCTTTGCTACTACAAGATCATGGTGAATAATGCAAGAGGCGCAGACGACGCTAGTAAGTGAAAAACCACTATGATCACATGATTTTCTGTATTCACAGCGGCGTTCTCTACAGCGATTCCCGATTCCCAACTCCTTCCGCCCGTCTCAAGCCCTCTGTTTTTCGGGGCCGCCCTCAAAGATTCTGTTTGCATTGCCGCTGTTGGAAAGGCCGCGATGGCTAAGCTGGCAGACCATAACGTCACTATCAAGGATTTCGACGGAGGTCATTGGTTGTTGGAATACCCCGAAACTGCAGAGGCTATAAGGACTGAGCTGCATGCATGGCTCGAGACCGTAGTCTCACCCACTGTGAAGACCAGTGCAGTATGATATTTGGTGACGCAGTACATTGTAATTGTCTATTGAATCAAACTTGAAGCATTTGATCAAGGAGAACAAAAGCCGTAACTCATTCCAGGCGATTCGGAGAATTTCAAGGTATACTATGACACTCGCCACTGCAAAGAAAGTCAAAGAAAACACTGGCAGTCTAATGCTTTGATCTCCGCGGCACTGGCAAAACGTCGGCATGCATTCACGCAGGCTTGAGCGCTTGGGTGGCTCGGACATACTTATATGACAGCTCTTACTATACACGTGCTTACACCCTAGTACCTGATATGACATATGAGTGGAAGGTGATTGCAGGATAGTAAGTAGGTCTCCGGAATGTGAGACCGTCCCTGAACCTCCAGCCATAGCGGCACAGCCCCTCTAACATATATCTTTCGGGGCCACTCTGAAAGACACTGTCTGGGAAGTTGCTACCGCTGACAGACAGGCCTAATAACATCACTATCAAGGATTTCGACGGCGGCCATGAGTGGTGCTGGTTCAACACTGTAGAGGCTATTAGGACCGAGCTGTATGCATGGGCTCGAGACCGTAGTCTCACCCGCCGTAAAGGCCAGTGTGGGGTGATAGTATTCGGTGACGCGGCAGTACATTGTCATCGTCTCTTGAATTGAACTTGAAGCATTTGACCATTTGTTGATACAGATAACATACACAGAAACCTTCTTCCACACCAGGCAGCTTCATACATCTGTGGTCTTCGAACACATCTCCGCATCACTAAATCTGGGAATGGTCAAGTAATATACGACACGATGAGTTGTCCTTCACATGAAATTGAAGTCGAAAGAGGCGGAAGGAGTAGGCTGTACCAACCATGTCAGAATGTTTCATTTGATATCACCATCCCGAACCGTTCAACTCACATCGTTGAAGCTCATCATGATGTTGGGTACACAACGGTCATCTGCCACATCAACTTCGTTCCGCGACGAACGGCCGTCGTATACTTCAGCCAAAGAGGCAATCTTGTGGATGTGTTCCTTGATTTTCGCGTTCTCGGCTTCGAGTTCACCGTTTCTTTCGACGAGAAGAGACACTTGAGCGTTGAGCTTGGCTATCTCTTCCGCGTGCGCCCAAATGATATCCTGATGTGTTACGGCTTGTCCTGATTCAAGCTCTCGGACAAGACTCGTCAAGTAGTCTTCAATAACTATAACTCGTCTCTCGAAGGCGTCGATACACGACTGG
Source organism: Antrodiella citrinella (assembly GCA_004802725.1). Lineage (NCBI taxonomy): Eukaryota > Fungi > Basidiomycota > Agaricomycetes > Polyporales > Steccherinaceae > Antrodiella > Antrodiella citrinella. The sequence continues at coordinate 55,331 of SGPM01000147.1, read as the reverse complement.
GATGCGACAAATTACGTTTGTTGCTCCTGTAGTGGAGCGTGTCGAGCCTGCCAACCATGGACAAGATCAATCAATATTTGATAAAATAAAAGGGCAGCATGATTGTATGAACGTCGTACCGTTGGAAGAAGCACAGCGCGAATACCTTGTCCGACAGTTCTGGATTTTGGTTAATCGTCTGTACCTGGTCACGGTATATGAGAATCCCAATGTTATCAATGAGACCACGGTTACACGAAGGCTTACCTTTTTTCATGACGTCAAGAGACAGTGCGGATAGAAGCTTTCTAACCGCTACATTATCACGAGGACGCCTTCGAGGTTCGGGTTCTGCAATAAAATTAGACATTCAGCCATGCTCATTTGATGTAAGGATGAGCACGAACCTTCCAGTGGCTCGGGTTGGAGGTGTTGCAAGCTACCGTCATCATCGCAAGGCAGTCGAAGTTGAACGAGGGTCGAATTCCAATTGGCAGCACTAGTAGTACTGCCATTGATGGACAGATTGTCTCGCTCAGGCTGCCAGTGTGGGTCCCCTTCAGTATACGACACAGTATCATCGGCAGTGTGAAACATGACTATCGATGAAGTTATTGAAAGCTTGGGTGTCCGGATTTCTGGGGGAGAATGGAGTGACCGTTTGAATTCCTGTAGTTTTGTCGCTGCACTACTTATCTATTCAGCAATCATGATAGGCGCGAGCCCTGAGTCGTCAAGTAACCCACGACAGCAACGACTGTTTGTACAATACGTGAGGCCTGCAGGCACGTCAAGCGTGTTAGCTCATGGCACAGCGTAGCTACTACAAACTAGTACAAAGCTCGAAGGCGACCGGTGACCGTGAGGCGTCGTCCGATTCAGACTCCGGAGTCACGGAGAACTGGCGCCCATACATCGGTCTTTTGAGATTCAAGAAAGACAACAACGCGCCGCCCGGCGACATGTCGGCGACGTGTCTGACAGCTCTTACACGTTACCTGACCGTGCCATACCGCGAGTCCGAAGTTAGATTGCAGGAGAGTCACTAGATCTCCGCTGAGCCAACCATCGGTATCCAAGTTTGCGTCTTCCCATACATCGATCGCCTTTCCACTGAGGTATATATTCACAAGACCTCGCAAACAAACACAGATGATAATAATAAAACAGTAACTTTTGAACGGGACGTAGAAACAGAGAGACAACGATAGAGAAGAAACCTAGAAATCTTGCACCTGATGCGCCTATGTACAGATATGCGATGGATGATGGCAATGATGATGGATGGGATGATGATAAATGCAATGTAATGAATCTTCGACGTGAAGAAACAGGTAAAGGAGACAATCGTGAAGATGAGAAATTATATCCAAATATTAAGTATTCTCGTTTGGACCCGCAATGACTGCGCGTTTTAAATGCAAAATGGGAGCAGAGGAACCTAAGATACAGCGACACACGTGAGCATCGATACGAGAAAAACAAACGAGAAAGGAAAATACCAATATATAACTTGCCTCATACCTTGTCCACCTCTGACAATGGCGACGCCAACGCCGATGTCACTTTCTCCTCCTCCGACCCACTCATCAAGGTAACCCGCTCCCCCTCGTCCCCATGATCCATCCGACCGTTGACCGTAACAGGGTCGCTCTCCGACCGATGCCCCAGTTCTCTCCGCTCTACCTTCACCTCAGACGGTTCCGACGGGGAGAGCGACAACGCTCGATGCAGCGGTTCAACTTCCGTCTCCTCCTTTCCCGACTGCACGCTCATCTCTTCAACACCTTTCACCATCTCCAACACGTCTGCATCCTGCGGAGTCGTCTTCCACGACGACGTCGACGCCGATCCCGAACCTGAACCCGAGCTAGGATCGCTGGGCGGCGGCATCGGCGGGAAATAGCTCTGAGGCTCACCAGCCTGTATCTGGTCCACAGGCGGAAAATACCCAATCTCCTCGCTGATCACCGGCGGAGCGTACTGCTCCTGAGACTGTGGTTGCTGCTGCTGCTGCTGCTGGAAGTGCTGTTGTTGAGGCGTAGGCGGTTGGTGGACGGGTGCACCGACAGCTGGGTTGATGAACGCCCCTCCCCCACCTTTCCACGTTACTCCAGGCGACATGGCAACGCCAGGCGAGAATGGAGTGAACGGCGAGTACATGTGTGGATGTGCCGACGCTAAAGGATGTGCGTGATGAAATTGGAATCCAGGGTGGGGATGTTGCTGGGGATAGTAGGGCTGCTGCTGCTGTTGTTGTTGCTGTTGCTGTTGCTGCAGATGCGGCGGCAATGCATAAGCGGACATGTCCTGTCCGTTCATCGACTCTCGCTCCCGCGACCCCTCCTTCTCATTCTGCTGACCTCCTTCCGGCATGCGCGGTGCACCAGGGCCTATATGATGTGGGCTCATCTGCGGCAAGAACGTGAAACTAGGCATGGAGGGCGTGATAGGTGGCAGCCCATGTGGCGTCATACCATGCACCATATGCCCCATTTGCATGGGATGATGCATGGGATGGTAGAGCGGACTGACGTAAGGGGACACAAGCACGGGATGGTATGGAGAGTACGGATGTGGCGGTGGGACGGGGAAAGCTGTCGGCGGTGGAAGGGATATCGGACCAGGGTGCGCCGGATGCTGCTGCTGCTGGGACTGTGCGTTGGACTGAGATTGGGCAGATTGCTCCATAAACTTCGACTGTTGCTTTTGAGACGACGCTCGAGGCTCTGAACGCGTCTGCGAGGTAGAAGCGGTCATAGAAGACGAAGGTGAATGGGGCTGTCCATGAGCGGAAGCCGACTCCTCTTGTCTCTGCCAGACATCGTTGTTGAGCACAGAGGCTCTGATGTTCATCCTGTCTACGCCTCCTTGATAACTTTCACTCGGCTTCTCCGATAACCCATTGCTGAACCCGCCAAACTCAAACAGTGCATTCCCGTTCAAGTTCGACGCGGGGAGTGACGAAGAATCTGAGGTCGAGGAGAATGATTCGTCAACATTTAGCGCGCTCGCACCAGCTCTCCTGGTCCTGTAAGTGTCCATCGCCGAGATCGAGTCATCCAAGTCCATTGTCAGGTCAGGATTGTAACGGAACGTCGCAGCGTTGTCTACTCCCTCCCGAACGTGTTGGCTTGAAGAACGATATTGCGCTTGGCTGATCATCGTTTGTTGAGCAAATGATGAATGCTGCGTATTCACCGACGAGGAGGCACCGGAACCCATGAGGGATGGTCCAGTGGGCGACTGCGGCATAGATACTGAGAGAGGTGAAGGTGAAAACATGGGGTTGGGGGAGTGGGCGTGGCTCATGTTGAGTAAGGCAGGATTAGGTGAAGAGCCATGAGGGGGAGGGAACATGTTCGTGGCAAGTCCACCGTACTTGTCGAAGTGGACCTTGAGTGTGCGACCGTTGTACTCATAGCTATGTGACAGGATCAATACAATGCTTCAGTGGCACCATCTGACTGAATATTACTTAAACGCACCCGTTGAACATCGCCCTGGCCCTCTCCGCGTCTCCCTCCGTTGCAAAACTTACCATTCCGAATCCGCGTGACCGACCGTCCACGCCTGCAGACATCTGTCAAACCGATACTTGTTTGGTTGTGACATCATGCAACGCACCTAGAGCAACATCCGCACGTAGGACCGTCCCACCTGACAGTCGGAAGAGGTCCTTCAAGTCTTGCCACTGTATGTGAAATGGTAGCTGTGGCGATGGGATTCCAATTAAAAGACCGACAGTGAGGAAGAGTGGTTGTCAGCACAGCCTCCGAAAACTTCACAGATTAAACAATCCTCGTATGAAGGGGAGTCAAATCGTCCCAAAGTCCAAACTTACACCCGTATGACGAGCACAAGAAAGGGAAACCATAAAGAACTCACATTCCCAACGAACAAGCTTTTTCCACCGACTTCCTCATCGCCCCCGAAGCCCATTGGTGACATCCCCCCACTTCCTGGACCAATGCCTCCAAATGGCTTGACGAACGGAGATCCTGTGCCTCTCCCTTGCGTACCACCACTGAGACCCTCCTCTACGAACCCACCTGCACTGGGTGTAACACCCGCCGGCGAATTCCCACCCATCCTATCAGGCCGCACCTCCAATACCCTCGTCATCCACTCGTATCCGTTGAACATGTCCACCGCCCGACCTGCGTCTTCGGCTGTAGCCAGCATGACCGTGCCATATCCCCTACTACGATTATCCGGTCCCAAGGAAACGTCCGCGCGCAGGACAGTGCCTGCTCGTCTGAACAGGTCTTTGAGATCTTGCCAACGTATCCGGTAAGGAAGCTATTTCAGATCGTGAATGAGTACAACGAACAGGGATGAGGAAAATTGTGACGCACATTCCCAACGAATAGCTGCGTGCGAGTGTCCCTCGGTGGCACGAGGTTCAAGACTCTCCCATTCGTCGCCGCGGAACTCGTTGCCATTTGTATGATGGCCTCAATGTCCTCATTGCTTGGCGGTGCTCCATCACTGACCTTCGTACTCCTGATGCCACTACCACCGTGCCCGCCTATGCTCATAACGTTCACGCTAGCGCTCGGAATAGGACTAATCAAGCTCCAAGATGTCGCGCTCGAACTCCCGACGGGACTCGGCCCCGTGCCTCTACTCCCACTCCCACCAGTACTCGTGCTGGGACGCGACAACGAGAAAGGGGGCGTATGCGAGCCACTGCCAGGGACGCTGTGATTTGCCGTGCTAGAGAACCCGTTGGCGTAGTTACCCTCCCTTGTTGCCGTGCTCGGGCGCGATCCCAGGGTAGAGAACATCGACGAAGAGACTGACGAGTCTACGCCTGCACCAGTTCCGGGACGAGAAAGGCCATTGCTGCTAAACGCATTCGTACCAGAAAACGCGAAGGACGGTGATCCCAGAGAGTTGAGCTGATTAAATGTGTTTGAGGCTAGCGCGGTAGGGCTGATGGAGCTTAGACCACTGAGATTTGGAGAGACTGATGTGATGTTTGTATTGGGACGAGAGAATGCCGCCACAATAGTGCTCGAAAGATGAGAGCTTCCTGGGCGCGACAGCGAAATAGGCGACGTCGTGAGGGACGTACGACGGGAAGTCGGTGTCGGCGTTGGATCCTAAAGTGAACAGTAAGTATGACTAGATAGTGGGGCACGTGAAACGCAATGGAAATGGTCGGTGAAGTCCAGAATTCGAACAAGAGCGTAGGCCGCTGAGACAAAAACAAACGCGATGGGCGTTTCTGGGTTTGTTCATTTGCTCCCGGTGAATAGCATCGGTAGATACCAGGGGAATCGTGGCGTTGACGACGAGCTCCAGACGCCATTGTACAGAGCGGGACGGTCACACATAGAACGCAAGACCATGTAAAACAACCACGTTCCGGACATAGTGGGATCGATAATTTGCGCAAAAGGACCAGAAACAGCAAGGTGAACGCGCCGAATTGCGGGAGAACACTCCGAGAGCGGGGCCACAAGTGAACACTTCCACAGTCGTAATGGATGAACGCATACATTCGAGGGAGAACGACAAGGAATAAATGGAATGGAGAAGCAACGAGGAGAAAACTCACAGTCTGAGAAAACGGCATGCCGGCTTAAACGGGCAGGTGCCAGGGTACTGGGGCTTAATAGCACAGTACAGAGTGCTCCCAAGTGTGCGCGAAAGTCCCCACAAATCCGTGCGGGCCTCGACGACGTTGAATAACACGTACGCCAGTAGTCCTGAGGAGATTCAGGACACCTGTGTTGTGTGAAGTTTGGATCGGCGAGTTGAAAAGATGGTGGGCGTCGATGCGGACGATGATACGGGTGATGCGAGCGTAACGAACCGAGGGGGGAAGAGCGGGTGTGTCGTGTATGAACCCGGTCTTGGACGACGAACAAAGGTGTGTGGTCGTCGTGGATGATGGTGAGGAAGAGGGTGTGGACGCCGAGGACGGTAGCGAGGACGAATGTCATGAGCTCCGCGCTGTAAATGGTCTTCGGATGTGTTTGCCGACAATCAAGACTCCACTTTCAGTTGCCTTTTTTGGCCAGATCGCCACTGACGTCATCACCCCGATTTGAATCCTCGCTGCTCATTCGTTCGCTTCTTTCCAACTTTGTTCCACGTCGTATGTTAGGTTCGCGGCATCCTTCTCTAGGTACGCCCATATCCTACTCTATCGTCGTTGTATCGTCAACAATTAGTTTTTGATCACGACATATCCCCATTCTTACATATGTTCCTCCATATGCATCATATCAGATAAGTTCTCACTCGAGGCCCCAGAACCCTGTTTCTCGTCGTACCCTGTCCAACATGGCCCATATTGTCACCGGGTGCATCTCATGGATCCTGCGGCAATTATCCGAGCATCATCTTACGAGCAAACGGCTGCAAACCTCAGACATACTAACCGGGTCGCGGTGACGACGATCAAGCAAGAAGCTCTCAGGTGGAAAAGATCTGTGATAAACAGAGTCGACGTGGCGAAAGGTTATTAGTACATGTAACATCTGGTTGTCGTCAGCAAGCGCGACCTGTGGAAGTTCGTTCAGTCCAGCAACACATTCCGGAATTTATGCGGAAATACGAGAACAGTAAATGTCGTCACCGACGTCCTTCCACCATGATGATATGATAACCAAAGTTGGTCTTCACGAGAGGGGACAGTATCGGCTTATCCACCGAAGAGGGTTCCAACGCGAATGCCGCATCCTGAAATGTACCCTGTGGGGCGGAACACGCATTGTCATACTCTGCATACGTTTGAGGATCAGCCGGTCGTACGCACCACCATGGATCCTCTGACCATCCATCCTAAGCTACCGCCAGCTATGGCATACATAATCAGAACGCATGTTACAATCAAGCGGCAGCTGCGATAGACTCACCTTTCGCTTTATCCTCAGAGTATTCTTGAGCGACTTTATCGAACCGTTGGCCTTCCTATACGCGGCACAAGACGGTTGAACAATCGTGGCGCACGACGAACACGTGTTACGCACCTGGATTTTCTGCAACGCTTCTGTCGCCCTAGAATGTTTCTCGCACAATATATGTCGAACATTCACAGCAGTAGCCGCCTTCAAAGCTCCTCCACCGGCACTCCCTTTGCCCTGACCACAAGGAAGTAACAGCCTGGTATGAGCACGATGGAGGATCTGAACGATCAGAGATGGTTCACCTTGGCTTGTTTGTCACCAGTATCCTTCCCTTTGGCATCTGCACCTTTGCCAGGCTTCTTATCACCGGTGCCGGTCGATTTCTTTGCCATAGTTTCGTATAGATAGGTGGTCCCTGGACGTTCCTTGCAAGCGATGTCGAGACTCGATGCCATGCTGGTGCCACGCGGGTGCGATCAGATCGAGATTGCAGTCCGGAATCAGCCGGGGTCTATTTCCGCGCCTTGTGCCACCTCAGGCTGACGGACGACCGATTGCGCTTCAGGCTTGGACATAGTATGTCAACTCCGATTGTAGATTTCATTGTTTCCAACACCCGAGACAGGCCCGTGCAACGGCATCACAGGCTGGTCATTGGCGATCTTGTGCACTGTGACCTCGACCTGGAACCTGTCTGCCCAGTGACTACTGATCTGTACAATTTGTTTCAAAGCCATCCAATGAACCATACCGAGAAATCACAGATCTTGTACCCAACTACCTATCTTACAGTTCTGTCAAAGCGAAAGGAACTATCACGGACGTCAAGACTCCTAAAAAGAACGGGGAAGAATGGGGGAATGATTGTAAACCATTTCTGCTACGCATGTCGACAATATTTTAACTTCCTCTTTGGTGAAGTAACCCGTAGTGTCGACCACCAGCCGTTCGACACCAATTCCAGCCGTCTTCCTGTCGATCAACCGACCATACAGGAAGTCCACGAAGCCACGCCGGATAGAGTCGGATGACCGTGACGGCACTCGCGGTCTTCTGGCATTGTGTACGATGTACACCAAGCGCAGCCGTGGAAAGTATGCTGTACCCAGAATCTCCAGTTCGCAATAGTGATTAGCCGCATCAACCGGGATTGTGAGCGAGTTGAGACCAGAGAACGGTAAGAATGTCGAATTGGGAAAGACGACACCACCTCCGCCGTATAATATCATAGAAGTGATCTCTGCGACGAGGTCAGAGCTCATTGCACTGAGCATCCCTTTGAGAGGATTGAAATTGAAGGCTCTATGCAAGGAGCCTCCTAGTTTGAATGCTATCGACGCAGCTTGTGGCTCGCGCATCGATTTTATTGCAATCCCATGATGATCGTTCTCTTCCAGAATTATCTTGCTGTCGAAGACTAGGAACGTTTGGCCCACATCGGCACAAGATGAGGGAACGATTACGGAAAGTCTGCTGAGACGTCTGGCGTGTCTCCCCTGTGCATCGTGTCCAAGGAGCTTAGCGGACATCGCGGCGTAGAGTCGTTCGATTGAAAGTTGTGTCGTCAACATTCGTTCTGGAGCGACGGGCAGAACGGTTAAAGTGGTAATCGTAGGAAAATGAAGGTGACGTAGCATGTCGCCGCAATATTCAACATCACCCATAAGCTTAAGCGCGTCGAGTGATGGAAGAGTAACAACAATGTGTGGATCTTCTATCGCATCTTGGGGGGACCCCGGAAGGAAAGACACTTTCAAAGACTCAAGGAGTGGCATCAACTCCAAAGCGCGGAGTAATGCGATTGAGGTCATCGCGCCCGTCAGTGTGAGGGTTGTGAGGGTGGGCCGAAGGAACGCCGTGCATACATTCCATGGATACACAATCAGCTCCAGACACGCCAACGAAGTAAGTGGACATTGGGGAGATATGAACAGGAGAGATGAGGGTTTTAATATATGTCGTTGGAGCCTGAGCTGACGAAGGCGGGGGACGTCGAAAGTATCCGCGTCATATGCAGGCGCAGCAAGTGATTGGTCTATCCCTTCGAACTGCAGCTCGATAGTTTCTGCGCGATAGAGATCGCGGGCAACAATTTGCAGCACGCCCGCTGCTATGCGCCGATCCATGAAGTGCGCGTAAAAATGCAGAGGCAAAGCTTCTGACTTTTGGAGCATGAAGACCACCAAGTCAGATGGCCAGTCCAGATTGACCATGCACCAAAGGGTAGGTGCTTCCAGCGCGACTGTCCGCCAATGACGACAGATATGGGTCGCGGCAGGAATCCATCGGTAATCGCCATTAGCGTACCCTCGGACGACAGACCAGTAGGAGAATGAGACGAGGTAGAGATATATATCCACCAAGATCTCTGATGGAAAGGTGGTAATCGTCAATGTTGCGCTTGGGCTGCTGCTCATAGTACCGAGCAGAGTGGCAGATGTCGATCTGGAGTAAAGATCTTGTGAGATACGGCCTGCGAGGATGTAAGTAGATGAGCCCTCGACTTCATGGACAGAAATAAGTATACGACACTAACGATTGCGTTCAACGCAAACTCAGAAGAGATTGTCGCTGCATGAAGACTTTCAAAGTTGCCATCTCGCTCTGGCGATCTCGAGCGTCAATCGCCACGTGGCGACCAACAAGACTTCAAATATTGAATATCGTTCTTCTTAGTATCTTACTACTTCCTGGGTCTCTCCCTTTCCTCTGGTCGCTATTCTCGCTCTACACTATGGCACGCTTTCGCGCATATGCTTCAGAAAGCGAAGATGAGCATGGGTCGGCTTCAGAGAGTGCGGAGGTCGAGGTGCAGGAGCAGAAGAGCAATGGAGTCTACGGAGCGGTGGAATCAGAGGACAGCGGCATGGGGACTGAAGAGGAGTATCATCCAAGCGACGGGATGGATGAAGATGAAGACGCTGAAAGAGAAGACGAAGAGGACTTCCAAGACTCGTCGCCACAGCCGGAACCTAGAGCAACTATAGGAGATCCAACAATTATCCCTTGGGCCCGTGGCGCAGGCGTCGACCCGCATCGGATACATGTGATGCAGAGCGCGTTTTTTCGCGTCCCAGAGGAAGCAAGAGCTATGCGAGAGGTGGAAGAACATGTCAAGGCGCGGTCTGTGAAGAAACTGGCGCTGTCGAACACACTCAATCGGAAACATAGTCGGGATTCGGATGGGGATGGGTTGCGGGCAGATTCTGTTCAAGTACGTCCTCTACAAGGTCTTCAGACGTCCTACTCTTCGACCTCTGAGTCCATTCATAGAGAAGGTCATTTGCGCACGATATGGAACCTCTGCCATACCGTCCGTCCCGAAAATATGCGCGTGTTGGGAATGCAGCTTCCGCCGTCAGTGGCAATGAGAACGCGTTGATCGATGCTGGTCTCACAATGGGTCGGTCATTCCGCGTCGGCTGGGGTCCAGGAGGCACTCTCGCCCATTTAGGTCATCTATGCGGACCTGCAGATTCATCGTAGGTCGTTTGACATATACAGTGGCTCAAAATCTCAATACGAGTTCAGGTCTGAAACAGCCAACTCCTCCATTGTGAACATTACCAGCATACCCATCTTCACTTCCTCACAGGAAGAGTCCGTGAAACGAGCGACCAGACTGCTTTCACACCACTTGGGGCACAAGAACAAAGACCCCGCCATTGTCATGGATGCCGACGGAATTCCATGCGCAAATCCTTCTCCCGACCTCACATTTACCTCTTTCGCGTCCCTGTTCTCCGCTACCGATACCTCCTTCGAAGCCAATCTGTTCCGATTAGGACGTGCTCTGTTTGACCCCCTGGATGTACGCCTCGCCGATGATATAACTGAGGACGCGAGAGAGAGAATAGTCAACCTGCACAGAAAGGAAGCTCTGTCGGGATGGTTGCAGGCCAACGTCGCGTCCTACGTTGAAAGTGACCTTCGCAATAACCCAGATTCAGAGTGGTCCACTACAGTCTTCTCGTATCTAACGGGCAACCAAATTGCGAAAGCATGTGACCTCGCTATAGATACTGGTAATGTCAGGCTGGCCACTCTGATTTCTCAGTGTCCCGGGGATGCGGACTTCAAAGAGGATCTGAGGGCCCAATTGACGCTCTGGCGCGAGCAGCGGGTGGATGCCCATGTCAGTGACGACGTACGCAAAATCTATGCACTTCTGGCTGGTGTCGTCGACATACTGGAAGGCTCTAACGGTGCAGGACCCGAACGGTGCCCCAACCTACCAATAGCCAAAGGCCTGGACTGGAAACGAGCGTTCGGTGTGCAGCTGTGGTTCGGTCAAAGTATGGATGCATCAATCAGTGATGTCTTTGCTGCATACCACGAGAGCATTGGGACCAACGCGAGTTCACCGATACCTTGGTACAAGGAGACCTCGACATCCCAAGACCAAGACACCCCAATGTGGAAGACTCCGGAAGGCGCAGACCCACCGGACATCCTCTACTCTCTCATCCGATTGTTTGCTGAGCCAAACCTTTCCCTTTCCGATGTCCTTATCCCTTTCTCCTACGGAGCGGCGCCATTGGATTATCGTCTGTCCTGGCACCTGTACATCATTCTATCACGGTGCCTGCGCGTCAGGGACTTACCTGATCGTGGCGAGCCTGGCCCTCTTAGCAATGTGGATCCCGATGACCACGTCGAGGGACACAGTCCCAGTGCCGACTTGCTGGCAAACAGTTATGCTATGCAGCTGGAAAGGCTGGGTCTCATCCAGGAGGCTGCTTTCGTGTTATTGCATATCGAGGGGTCTGCGGGGTATGTCTCATGCCAAATATATCTTGTATTCCTGTCAATCCTCATTCCTCACGCTTCTCCAGTCGCAAGAGTGCCATCAAGGAGCTTCTATGCCGATCCGCTCCTACGTTGGACGCTTACATGCTCAAAGGTCTTTGTGGGAGCCTTCGTATCCCTGATTCCTGGGTTCATGAAGCGAAGGTAAGTTCAGCCTGCTGAGCCCCTTGCGTAATCAGTTGACATTTTGTGTTTAGGCCGTTCACGCACTGTCACGGAGTGATGTTTACGGGGCATACGAGTACTACCTGCAGGCGGGCATGTACAATGCCGCACACGATATCGCTGTGATGCAGTTGGCTCCAGATGTTGTCATTCGCAAAGACATGGCGCTGCTGCAAGAGCTTTTCCAGCGTTTCAGCGGTCAACCTGTACGTGACTGGAACGTCCGAGGAAAGGTGAGCATTCCCCTCTTCTTCGCCTGACACAGATATTCATTTGAGCATAGGTCTTCTTGGATTATGCACATGCCATGATTCGTCTACCTGAGCTGCGGGAGTTCTATCGGACAGATGCTATACCAGATGCATCCCACACAGCTGAAGTCGAAGACTTCGCACGAAGTATACCCAAACTCCTTGCCATCCTTCCGGACGTGCTACCGGATCGCAAAGATATACGACATAAAGTTGCGGTGTCAGAAATGCTTACAGGGTTGACATTGCGTCTCGACCAGTTCCGGCCACTCTCCGTACGTCTCCCTTGCACTCGTTATACTGGCGAGATCAGCTGATGAGTTCCGACGTGGTTTGTGTAGATTCAAAATCAAATTCGGATGTCTGGCGCCCCGGAGAGCACTCGTCTGCGACATGTGCATGCTGCGTCCCTGCATCGGTTTTTGCGTTCGATCGAGGTTGTGTAGTATGTACTTGATTATTCATGTGTTTCACGGGACCGACCTGTCGAATATGCTTGAGCTGTACGCTTTTGCTTTCATACTCTTTCTACTGGAGGCCACCTCATATCAGCTTGCTGAGCTGATTACAAAGTATGTCAAGTTGTAAGCGCAGAATTCATAATGACTAGGGTTCCTTGGCGTTGCTTCGCGCCACGAACACAGAGACGTCGACTACGAAGGTTATGCTGTTAAAGTTTCCCCCACGTCGACAACTGCGGCAACCGATCTATGAATAAATAGCGTCTGTGTCAGACAGATGAGTCTATGAGGAGGTCTACGAATACAGCTGTAACAGAAACAACCGGTAGCAATTTGATGGAGGATACAGGTACGAGAGCTTGACGAAGCTAGAGACATGAGAACAAGGCATGAATGGAGGCGTAGATATATATACTAGTGCTACATCAAGAAAAGAGGGAATAAAATGGATACAATGGGGGGTAAATTCAGCAAATGACCTGCAAGGGTATCGCAAGCAAATGAAGGGGAGTAATGGACCGCTAGTCAATGCTCAGTCGATGTTGTGTCCACACACAAACATGACTGTAGCCACCAAGCACGGTTCTAACAAGCTGCATTGTAAAGCTTCCTGGGTCAACTCGAGGAGGACCATAGATGGAGCTCTCGCAATGCGAGCCAGGATGCGGGGTGCAGATGACTGTGACTTGTATAACTATGGTCATGTCAGTCTTGGCGTTATACCGATCGCGTTCAAAATCTGACTTACACAAATGAATCCATCGATCGGAGCCCATGCATATGTGATGCCTCTGATTTCCATCTTCCGGTGACTGAACACAGATTAAAGATCAGGAACGCGTAATTTGTGGACATTGGTGTAAAGCTGACCTTTTATCAGAGGAGAGCCGGAGCCAGTCCTTGACTCTCTGACGAGGAGTGACCCCCCGAATCTCGAGAGTGTTTCCGGGTTCCCATTGAACCATGGCCACGTTGCGACTCTCGTTGTCCTTCAAGATCGTGCACGACGGCGCGGTGGACTCTGTGACGATCCGATACGCGACGCGTTTCTGTGGGCCGAGCACCGCGCAGTTCAAAATGGTGGTGTTGAACGACGTGAAGGAGAACGTCACGCTGTCGGGCTGCATGGATCTCGGGATAGTGGTTGTCACAGGTAAAGAGGGTAAGGCACCGAAGATGGAGGGAGGCGAGTCGGAATCGTCGCCCCAAAGTTGAGAGCTGCCATTTCCAGCCTGAGACCAACCACCTTGGGTGAAAGGATTCATGTTGAAGGCCATTGACTTGGGGGTAAGGCAGGAGAGAATAGATCGCGTCGAACACGGGAGGATGAGGAGGATTGTGAGTTCGATGACAATTGTAAACTGGTTTGGCAAACGAGCTATATACTTACTGGCCGGCGGCATCCTGTCACCCGTGCGTACTGTACAGACTGCTCATCTCGGAATGCTACACAGGCCAGATGGGCACACGTTACATTGCACCACAGAAACAAGGTAAGATTTGTGAACGCAGATTGGCACGGTAGGATGCGAAGGCGCTCGTCACACGAAACGTTTCAGATCACTATTTGCAACGGTGACTTCGGCACGGCAAACACTCGATTGAATTGATCGAGTCCTTGGGATATCTGCAAGGCAATGCGTAGCGTTTTGCACAGGACGATCTCAGGTGAGATGATGTGGCGTACGTACTTCCTCCTGTAAACCATGTCTAGTCTCTCCGACTGCTCTCATGCTCGCTCATGTGGATGATGTGTCTTTCCCCCATTTGCGCTCCTCGCATGAAGATCAGCATGTTCTTGATTGTCTTGAGTCGACAAGTGAAGACTGAGACCAGGATATGACAGAATTATAACACGTGGCATCCACGCGAGCGCTGAAAAATGCGATACTATCCCGCATAGCACTGTTGCCGGCGGCTTGACCCAGGTTTGGACCCCTCTGTCGACCTGTGAGGACAAAACACAGGCCGTACACTGTATGTTGTGCGATATGTCAGCTTCCGTCGTGCTTTGCTCCTTTGCCTTTGGCGACTCCAAACCATCTGTAGTTGGCAGTACTTAAACCCTTCCTCAAGCCAGTGATATATTGACACATCGAAATCTGCTTCAAATGTCTTTTGCGGTGCTTGGGAGCATCACGATATCGTACTATTTGAACTTTGACAGCGCAGGTAAACACACACAGGAGGGTAGTTTTGAACGCGCCAGTCTGACCTTACACATGCTCAGCTTGATCAGTAATCTCAAAGACTTGCATCAGGCATGCGATACTCACCCTCTAACTCTCAGCTTCCAAGACTACCAAGTCTTCTATCTGGCTATCGAAATATTGACATGCAGATGTTTCACTCAAGACCAAGATCCGTTACCTCCGTCACTGCGATACTATCTCAGCAGGGGATGCCTATCAGCGTCATGGATGATATGTATGGGTGCATGTCATTATTAGTGTGTACACTCCGCGTCAAATAGAATTCGGAATGGAAACGGACAAGTCCGACAGGCCACAATGTGCAACCTTCGAAGACCTGCAACGTGCGCGGAACTGAGATGCTGCTGATCTCGGGAAGTTCAAGTAGAGTATACCATTTCGGCACACGACCACATACTACCTAGACGCAATGAGATGTAGTAGAGTGCAAAGCGAGCCATTTACGCAAAGACTGAGCGTATGTGCCTTCGGTGCAAGTGGATTCCCGTCAGTCCTATCAATCTAGATCAATGTCCTCTAGTAGTACGAGTGAGATAGACGCTGGTATTCACAGGGCCCATCGTACTGGCAGCTCTATGACGCTTGTGATTGTCTTGCAGCACGTTACAAAATTTGGGTAATCCATGGCGTCCTTCGACATTTGTGTGTGCGTCTCCGTCACGGTCGAGCTCTAAGTCTTGTCAATGGTCATGCCACTCATGTTTCAACGGACAAGAATATTCACCGCGTCTGAGTAAGCTCGAGCTCATCACGAGCGATCGTCAATGAGATCGAGAATCGCTCATCTTCGTCCTCATAACTGTGAAACCAAAAGAACGGTATTCGTCGGCGGATGGAGGCAGCAAGGCAGCTGTAGAATGATGTGTGTGAATCAGATCAACATCCGTGCGCAGTTGTCAAGGTACGTACGTGGCGGCAATGTCGCGCTGAAAGCGGGCGCCCCGAGGGTCATCACCTGAAGCTTCGGAGCAATGAATATGCCATACAGCGGCGGTTGTGGCAAGCAGAAAGCTCGTCAGGTACACGCAGTTCGGACGGTAGCATGACGGAGTGGTGCCAGAGAGCATTCTACATTCCGCGTGCCCGACTGGGAATACAAGGTCATGCTGTCGTATTCACCAGTTTGAGCCGTACTGACACGTCAGTACGGTCGCGGTGATCACGGAGGTGAGTTGGACGTGTGGCAATTGGATTAGATATCACCCCGTTTGCTGGTCCGGTTACTTCGGTAAATCAAGGCTATCACCAATACCGTTGGTGCAACGTCTGTGGTTGTCGGGAGCGAGCTTGCCATACGCGTATCGAAGAGGCAATTGTGCGGATCCTCCGGATAGACAAAGTAAGTCTTGCTGTGTGGATGATGCTACAGAACGCTCGAAAACATATCGTTCGGGACAGATATTCAGATTGAACACCTACCTTCTGTTCCAAGAAAGTCAATCAAAAATTTTCAAGTCGCGTTCAAAGGGGTTCTGCGAGGAGCTTCTGACAGGATGATTTTCAGCCTGTGTCGTATGATCATCATAGTGCACACACTTACCACCTTCGAGACATCATACAGCTCCGGATAAGCCGCGCGCGCGAAGTCTCCGAAAACCAGCTTTCGTAACGACTGCCAGTGGTGTGGTAAGAGCGCACAAACAACAAGGTCCACCGTTTCGTCGCGGGCGAAGGGCGCGTGTACGCGTTAGCGCTCATATAATCACGTGTTCGGTCCGAATCGGTCGCGGTCGGTTTCGGTCTTGGTTCGGTCACCACAGCTTTCATTTCACTGCTAGCTTTCACTGTCCCGTCTACACTACTGCCTCGGACGGGCCTTTCTAGATATCTATGGCTGGACATAAGCTCAACACCGATGGAATAATGCTGTTCGAACAGCCGTTCACGAGGGTGAGCGTGTTGCCTGATCACCAGGGAAACAGCGGCCAAAAGCTGACCTCGTTCAATATTCAATACACAGGTACCGTACGAGAACTACCGGAAAGTGTTCAGGGCATCGCAAAAGCACATTGAAAAGGAACTCGGCGCTGTTCAATCGTCCGCCAGTGAACTTGCTAAGCGAACACAGGCAGCGGGCAGCGAGAAGAGGCCTGATGATACCACGAACTTGAAGAACATTGATGCTATGATCTCCCGCATAGAGAACCTGAAGCGCAAAGTGTGTGTTCATATGAGTATTTGTCAGGTTCGCGTGATATTGACCGCCCATTATTCTAGCTTTCTGATTTACAAGAGTCCTCAGGAACTCCAACATTGACGGTCATGCGGGAACGATCGCAACATCTTGCGACCGTTGAGGCACTGCAAACCGAAAGTGAACCAGAGTTTTCGCGCTGGGCTGATACCCGTCTCGACAGATGGTTAGTGGACTGGTGTCTTAGGATGGGGAAAGAGAAAACGGCGAAACAGATCGCCCGTGACAGGGGCATCGAGGTGAGATCACTCCCTCCAACTTGCGCGCCTTTTTGCCAATAATTCTTTCTCCAAGAATTTGGTGGATATCGAGCTATTTTCCGAAATCAGACGCATCGAAGAGGCTCTCAAGAGATGCAGTTGCACTGAGGCCTTGTCTTGGTGCAGCGAGAACAAAGCCGCATTGCGTAAAGTCAAGGTCAGGCAAACGGAGGTTGATCGTTCTCACATTCTATTCTGACGGTAACCTATGCCAGAATCCTCTAGAGTTCGACCTTCGCTTCCAAGAATACATCGAGCTCGCTCGAGACCGGAAGCAAGATGAGGCAATTTTGTATCAGAAGAAGTACCTGGTGTCATGGCAAGAAACACATCTACCACAAATTACCCAGGCTTCCGCACTACTCGCCATTCCTCCCGAAAGAGCGTTCGGGCCTTACAAGGTACGCACCGTGTAAAGTTCGTCCATTGCAACGCTAAATTGCACGTATAGCGTTTGTATGATCCTGCCCGATGGACAAGTCTCGTTCAATCGTTCAGATTGTCCATATACAACCTGAGCACCTTGCCCACGGAGCCTCTCTTGCATCTCGCGATGTACGCTGGACTCGCTTCATTGAAGCTTCCAGCGTGTTACGACCACGTGACGAAGAACTCAGATTGTCCAGTTTGCGACGGTTCCCTTGGACACCTTGCCATAGAGGTACCGTTTAGCCACCACGTCAACTCAACTATTGTTTGCAGGCTCACTGGGCGAATCATGGACGAGAACAATCCGCCGTTGGCCTTCCCTGGCACCGGACATATCTATTCCAGAGAGGTTTGTCACTGTCATCTTATTTACCTTGAGTCAACAGCTCACTCCATAACTAGATTCTAGAAGACATGGCAGCGAAGAACAATGGTGTTGTTACGTGCCCGCGATCGGGCGAAAGAGTCCAATTTGCGGAACTTCGCAAGGTGTACATCTCATAATGTTCAGTTTCTCCGTCGTGGAGCTCGGAAAGGATTCATACCTGTACTATTGGTAACACATTTGTATTATACCACTCCCATGTCTGCTTTGATATCTTCACTCATTTTGTATTGACCGTAATGGACGCTTTGTCCTCAATATCTTCTGTATCGATCTACGGAGGCAAGTCGGTGTTTAGACCTTTAGGCGCATATTATGCATTACGGAACCTGGTATATTTCGGAGGCCATTTCACAGGTACGTTCCGAATTTTGTGGACCCGATTTCTCATCAGCTGCTGATAAAAATCACAGTCTGCTCACGATGGTGCTGAATATCCATCATATGTATACATTCGTCGGCGGTGTTATCTGGATGACATTTTACGACAAGACAACAAATCAACAGACCCGATGGCCGATGTAATATTTGCGCCCGTCATCTACAGCCATCGTCCCCCGATACGTGGCTACGAGAAACAAGTCAGACGCTACCGGAGCATACGTCCCACCTCCATCACAGGTACCCCTATTGGCATGTGCGAGGCAATCACTCAGTCTCACTCTACCTCGTCGGTGCAGTGCTTAGTAGAGGTGCGTTCTTGAAACATGAAGTAAGTAGGTACAGTAAGAATGACCTCAGGCCGCTGCTGGATAGTGAGTCGTATCTATTATCCACGACTCCGCTGTGCTGAATAATGCTTTCCAGCTTGCTGTGATATCCTAGTCTTGTCGCTATCCTTGCACTTCTGTCGATGCTGTATCTGATACCATCGATCGGTATCTGCATAACGGCATGTTCAAAGGTGCATGTAGTCCTACATTGTGTACGTGCAAGCTACATCCCAAATCGTTGTGTTAAGCTCCGATGTAGGCTGCAATGATGTCTTGTGATCAGTTCTCAGACTTACACCTTCCTATGGGCATCCCTCTGTCACAAGAAAGTTCGCAGAATTCCACTGTGGATGTATTCAAGAGCCGCTCTGTATCACGATGGTCCTTCAAGAAACTTTCCGCACGTGGTTCTGACGTTTCCTTATCAGCACAACTCAAAAGGAATGCCATCACCCACCCTTCTCAACTTTCATTGACACGCTTATCGCTAGCCGCACAATCCATAGTCAAGATTCATGATAACAAAGGAGTACTTAGGTCTCATGGTTACGCTCTTCTGAGATTTTTTCGAAAAATTGCTTGGTCGCCCTCTCACTCTCAGCTTTGCTGTCAGAATGACTCTAAGCAAGTGGATCAAAAAGTTAGAAGTATCTCCGAAGGAGTCGGACGACATTTCGTTTAGCCAGCAGTTTTTGGCTGTGAGTGCATCATGGGTTCCAGCCTGCATTCATCACTCTTACATGGCTCGGCTTTTGCAGAATGATGATCTTCGGCCTGTCCCGCCAGAAAACCGGACATGGGCTGCGTGGAACTTCGTCGCCTTGTAAGTTTCATCACAGAATCAACCTTCAACATCGCAAGGAAAACTCAACCCACACCAGCTGGATAGCGGACAGTTTCAATATCAACACGTACGTTATGTCCAGAGATACACAGGCTTCCATACTCTTACGGTCGTTACCCGCGTTACAGATGGATGATTGCGTCGTCCATGGTGCAGCTTGGTATGTCATGGTGGCAAGCATGGATATGTGTGTGGATTGGCTACGGCTGTGTTGCTCCCTTCATCGTTCTCAACGCTCGCCCTGGTGCAATATTCCACGTGACGTTCCCTGTTGTTGCACGAACAAGCTTCGGGATCTTCGGTAGCTTGTGGTGTGTCTTCAACCGAGGTGCCATGGCATGGTAAGTAAGCAGCATGCTTGACCTGGTCGGAGTTAACCGTTGTTGGATCGTGGTTGCAGTATCTGGTATGGGGTCCAAGCCAGCATTGGGGGCGACTGTGTTCGTGTACTACTGCGGACTATGTGGCCTAGTGTGAACAACATCAGTTAAGTGCCCGATCACAGTTTTACGATAGGTCTGGACTAATCGTGCAACTTCGTGAATACAGAGAATACAATGCCTGAATCCTCGGGAACGAATACTCGGGACTTCCTGTGTTTCTTTTTGTTCTGGCTCGTCTCGCTACCCGCCATCTGGTTCCCAATCCATAAAATGTATGCTCTTACTCCTCGAAAGTCAGTCTCTTGCTGAACGTGGAAATCCACAGCCGCCATCTCTTCACTGTGAAGGCGGCCGTCGTACCCGTTGCAGGATTGACATTCTTCATCTGGTGCATCGTCAAAGCCCGCGGTGTTGGTCCGATCATCCGGCAGCCGTCGAGTATCCATGGATCGACGCTCGGATGGGCAATGGTTTCGAGTCTAATGTCTTGCATCAGTAACATGGCCACTTTGGTAACGTGAGTGTTTCTGGATTCATCGTCCTCGGAGAATACATCTTGCTCATTCTCCCGCTGCGGTGACCAGAAATGCTCCGGACTTTGCTTCAAGGGCGAAGGTGCCTTCTGCAGCTGGCCTCCCGCAGCTCATTTCGGTTCCGCTCGGATTCTCTATCGTCAGTTTCATTGGTATCATTGTTAGCTCGTCGTCTCAGACGATATACGGAGAAACCATATGGTCTCCCGTTGACCTGCTCGAAAAATTCTTGGACGACCAGCCATCACACGCCACTCGCTTTGGGGTAACTTGAATAGTTTAACGTTGCACTCTCCCGTTCTCTGATTGAATTTTACATGTCTGTAGGTATGGTTCATTGCGGCCGCCTTCATTATAGCACAGGTGCGCTTGCATTGCGTTCTCCTTGAGCACGCCATTGACGTTCTGTTTCAAGCTCGGGTCGGTGTTTTTCATCTTAACGGTTGAAAGCGTATACTCAAACCATCACAGTACCAACATCTCTGCCAACTCGATCAGCGCCGGCTGCGACTTGACGGCGCTGTTTCCTCGTTTCATTGTACGTCGCGGTACCGTTCCATACGTTCTGCAAACCTAACTGCTTTGTGTCGCAGAACATCCGCCGTGGCGGGTACATCGCTGCTGTCGTTGGCATCTGCATGCTGCCATGGAACCTTCTGAAGTCGAGCAACAGCTTTACGTCCTACTTGTCTGCGTACTCCGTCTTTCTCAGCTCGATTGCTGGCGTCATGGTCAGTGTCAGGCACCTTGTCATACTACAACTGAGTTGATTGGCATCTTCAGATTACGGACTACTGGGTCATACGTAAAGGCCACTACAGGGTGAAAGACCTGTATTCCGCAAGCCATGATGGGTGGTATTGGTATACCTACGGCGTCAACTTCCGGTAAATCAGGATCTTGTCTACACCCGGAAGTTCCCACTGACTGGTCAGACTCTCACTGTCAGCGCGTACGCCGCATACATCGCGGGTATCGTCATCAACGTGGTTGGATTTGCCGGAGCGAGTAAGTTGCCCTTAAACCTCTAAACGCAAAGTGCTCACATGAAACTCAGCTGGCCGGATCGTCCCTGTCGCCGCGACACATATCTACGAGATGTCGTTCTTCACTGGATTCGGCGTCTCTTCACTGGTATACTGGACTCTGAATTTTTTCTTTCCCGTCCCCGGTACATCCTCCAAGTTTGAAGAGGTCGACGAGTCGGCCTTTGATGAAGATGCTACTGATACGAAAAGTGATTTCAAGGGCGATGGTACCAGTGTCAGCGTACGTTCTGTCGCTATATGATCAAATGTCGACAGACGAACATGTATCCAACGCATCACGATATCATTACAACCGACTCTACACTTGACAGAACTTCCTATTTTGTTTGTTACACCCTTGGTGTCTCCCTGCCTCTACGCTGCTTCTTCAACTTCCGGCCTCCGTTTTCCTTGCGTATCTTCCGCGTAGTTCTCATAGAAGTTATGCTCGTCCTTGCCTGACCCACCGTTACTTCTTCCTGGCCCGTCCCAGAAATGATAAGCCTGGCTATGCACTCCATACGACGTCGGGACAACCTCGATGAGATCGCCTCTTGCAACTTCGATGGCGGGGATCTCTGAGGCCGGGAGACCTATGAGATAGGCAAGCATGCACCGGATGACCGAGGCGTGTCCGATGATGAGAAGGTCTTCCGTCTCTCTCTCTAGCTCTATAAGGTTCGGTTCAAGCCGAACTGCGACGGATACGCTATGAGACATGTGATCTCCGACGAACAGTAAGAGAACGCACCACATAGGTCATGATAGCTCTCAGCTCTGGGAGCGCGGTAGGCGTATGGATCATTCACGAAACGTTCCCACTCGTCCGGGTAGTACTTGCGCACTTGGTCGGGAGTCATGCCGTCCCATACGCCAGGGTTGATTTCGGCCATCTGGGGTTTCTCTACAACTTTCACTCGAGGACCATCCTTGGTCTGTAAAAATGGCCACGCAGTGTGGTGTGACCTCCGGCGAGCAGATGTCCAAATCTACAGGAACACTGAGCGCACTCCGCGGTAACAATAACCCTGTACGAACCACAAGTCGCCGGTCCTCAGCCTCCATTCCACGAGCCTTGAGAGATTTAGCTCGTCGGTCGAGGACGAAATCTCGTAGACGTTCAGCATAATCCCATCCTGGCGCCGAGAGATCTGAGTCGGCTTTGTACGAGTGCTCGATAAGAGAATGTCCAGACTGGAGGGTACCTCGTGAGCATATATGCGGCGATTGTGAATGTAAAGAAACCCACGCGTGCGAAGTATATTGTTCTGTACGTGTTGTGGATGTTCATGAGGAAGAATACGACTCGAGACTAGCAATACAACGATGTCAGCTCTCTGACGAGCATGGCACGCAGTGCACGTTATCGTACCTGTAGATATCCTTGGATGTTCTTGCGCATATCATCAGCGCATTGATACACGGAGACATTGAATACAACTCACGTTCACCATGATCTTCTCTCCAACCTGTCACCCGCGAGTCAGTACACAGTGGATCGAACGCTGCACATATAACTCACGTTGATAACACGGACAAAGGGCCATGTTGTCTCCTCTACGGGCTCATAATGGATCTCATGGTCCTTAATGCGTCTATAATAGTCTGCAACAGCTTTCTCTGGATCCCAAGTTCTGTACTGTGAGGTAGTGTGATCAGTGGCATTTCATGATCGGTCATACTGCCAACGTACGTCTGGCGAGGATATCTTCACGCTTCGGATATTGCTCATAATAAGCTCTTCGTTGTCACATGAGGACTCTGATAATCAAGCAAGGGGATCGTCAATCATCTCACCGCATATCATCTAGAACCAAACGTACCGAGAATGACAATATGGATCCCCGCCTTGTCGAACTTCTCTGCAATCTTCTGTCGACGCTCACGAGTACCATTATTCGCATCATAGATAACCACCTGCCCTCCCGCATTGAAGAAATCCCAGATAAGCTGTTCGCAGCCATCCGACACCTTCTGTCGCAAAGCCACTGTCTCCGGGCTCTTCTCTCCTAGTCGGAGAGTCGGATCAGCGGGTACTGCAAGAGTTATTTGATATGTTTACCTAGCGTGAAATAGTCTGGAGGCAGTTTCTGGGCACCTCCGAGGGTCTTGCGACGGTAGTCTCCGAGAGACACCACTTGTGTCTTCACACCGGTCCACCGTAGATATCGCTCCAAGGCGCGAGATATATGGGTTTTTCCACGAGCTGGAAGTCCAACGGTTATGATGAGAATCTTACCTGCATGGAACAGAAGACCAGAGGCAGTAGTATATAGAGGCGCAACCATAGTAGATGACCGTTGAGAGCAAGGTGTGTTCAAACTTCGCCTCGACTCCAGGCTTGAGATCGACCTAGATCTAGCCTATGTCACATCATCTTATCTTATCTTCAAAGATCGACCTTCTCGTAGTGAGTACCGAAAACATGACGAACCAACGTGTACAATTGACAATATCAAAGCAGTGGGAAGCCTAAACTGCTCTCAGGAAAGACACGTCCAAGAACATATCCAAAGCCTCAGCCCGAACTATGACACTTTCATAGCCGCAGGATCGTCCGTCCGTGCCCGATAGTCATCCATCTCGCTATCTAGCTGCTCCAGAGTCTTCTTCAACCGCTTTGGACCCTTCTTCGCCCGTACTTTCTGACGAGGAGCCGCAGCTACTTGATGAGCGGGATGGGCAGCCACCCCCTGCATCCGTTGCGCTGCTTGGTGCTGTTTCCGTGCAGCACTGTGTTGCACGATGAGCGATGAGTACATGCAATTACACAAAGAGAAAGCAAGACGCACATCGTCGTCATCCCACCAGCTTTCGCAGCGACCGGTTGCACTTTAGGATGTTGTTGTGATGGTACTGGTGCTGGTACTGTGCCATTCCCCAAGGGCAACACACCTCCCAGCCGTTCCAATAACGACGGTGGCCGGTTAGGGGCCTGCAGAGGCGCAACCTGTGTCTGGTCTTCGTCTTTGATGATTTCAATCATAATAGGGCGTCCTATTGAGGTGTTGTGGTCAAACCTACAATCCCTCAGCCACGACAACCAGGGACGAGAATGTACTTACTGCCGTCGATGATCTTCCTGTTGTACTTCTGTCGCGCGATGTACGCGTCCTCCGGTCGGTGAAACGACACGATTGCCATTCCTTTGGACATCCCCGCGCTATTGTATACGATGAACACCTCCTTCGTGGGTCCCACCGTCTTTTTGAATAATGACTAGGAGGGCGGCCGGACATGAGTGCGGCTCAAGCGTAAAGAGGGACGTGATCAACTCACTTCGACCTCGACTTCGTTGACATCCAACGGCAGCATACTCAGAAGTATTTTGCTCCCTTTCGCTGATGCTGTCACCCTCCCCTGGACCATTTGTTGATTCGGCTTCCAAGCTGGAGCAGCCGTGCCAGCATTGTTCCCTAGGACTTGTCGTTTCGTACTGTGATAGTAGTTCAGTCTTCCAACTTGGGCTGACATATTGAGCTCGTGATAACGACGGCGTAACTGGAGATATACGAGTGAAAGAATTGGTATGGCACGACACCAAAGTTGAGAACAGACGGAGAGAGTACTGGGGATGTGGTAAGACTGAGGCTCGATCTCGCGGACCGGCAAACGCCGGGCTTCGCTTGAGGTCACCACTGTTCGCTCATAGATGAAGTCCTTGAGAAACTGCCATGATATGATTGGTTTACAATGGTAATGCGACATTCACATATTACGGTACAACAGAAAATTACATTCACTAGTTACTTGGAGTCATGCACGGTTTATCCGTAGCAAAGCCTTCCTTTTAATCTTGCATGTTGAGAACGACACGACCGACCACAGTGCCTTTCGCGAGACCTTCGTATGTCCTGTAAGTGATAGTAAGTATATATGACTTAGGATATTGAAGGAGAGACGTACTCTTGGAGAGCAGAGAGTGGCTTCACGGTATAGAAGCATTTGACTTTGCCACGAGCTGCGATGTCAAGAGCCTCACGAGCATCTTGTCGGTTACTGTGAGGAGAAACAAGTCAGAGACATAAACAATAACGAAATACAAGAGATTACTGACCCAACGTAGGAACCGAGGATGCTGATGCTCTTCGTGACGGTGAAGAAGATGTCGGCGGTCAACTTGCCGTGTCCTGGGAGGCCAACAACCATGAGGGTTCCTCCGGGGCGCAGGTAGTCAACGGCCTCTTCGAACGCGGCACTGTTGGCTGCTGTGACGACAGCGGCATGTGGACCAGCGCCGCCCGTGGCTGCCTTGATATCTGCGACGAGGTTCTTTGTCTCCTTGAAGTCGATCCACTTCTCAGCACCGAGCTTGAGAACAAGATCGCGCTTCTCGCTTCCGGTATCTAGGTCGTGTGGTCAGTTTTCACGCTCAAATGTGAATGTCGCACCACGTACCGACAGCAAGGACACGGAGACCCATGGCAGCAGCGTATTGAACGGCAAGATGACCAAGACCTCCTCCAGCACCGGGGAGGATGATCCAGTCGCCGATCTTGGCGTTGCTGTACTTGATAGCGCGGTATACAGTGAGACCCTAGATATGTATATCAGTCGGCCATTTGATTCTGCAGGTAAGGCCGGAGACATACAGCGCAGAGAATAGAAGCGGCTTCGGTACTCTCGATGCCTTTGGGAATAGGGGTTACGTGGCTGGTCCATGACACAACGTATTGAGAGAAAGTGCCGTCGACAGTGAAGCCACTGTATTCACCGTGGTCGCAAACTGGTTGACTTGATTAGAATTGACACAAAAATGGAGGTCGTGTGCATACCTTGTTCAAGTCCTTTCCGGCATGGTTCACAGTCCAAGCAGGAGTATGCGAGCCACTTGATACCGACGCGGTCTCCAAGTTTGACGGGCGAAGCCTGAGTGTGTTCTCCGATGGCAACGACGATCCCGACACCCTGGAGTTGACGTCATGAGTCAAGTAACGCCGCAGGGAGATTTAAAGGTACAGACCTCGTGGCCTCCAATAAGAGGAGTCTTCGCGGGAACAGGCCAGTCGTTTAGGGCAGCGTGCAGATCTGTGTGGCAGACACCGGTGCACTCAAGCTTGACGAGACACTCTCCGGGAGCCAGATCCTTGGGCTGTCTGACGGGGTGGTTGTCCCTGATCTCCAGAGTGCCGCCAACCGAAGGGACGACAGCAGCTTTCTGGGTCTTTGGGATGATGTAGTTGGCAGTAGACATGGTGCGCAGGAGGGTGGATGAGGATGCGAATCCCAAGTGGGTTTGGTTGATGAGGATGCGACCACTGTGGCTGGCTCTATTTATCTGGGGCCAACAGGATGGTCGGAGTCGGAACGATTGTATACGCATGCTATGGCGTGGGGGCAACAATTGCTCGAACAGGTCGATCGACGTCAGCTCTTGCTTTTCTTCCCCAGTTGGCCGGCCTCGACCTCCTGTCTACCCTGGGCCATCCTGCGTAGGTGTCAGGGCTATACGACGCCAAAGGAAGAAATCCGACGATGGAGCTCGACGGAGGGTTGATCTAGAGGACTCTCGCCGGTCCTCGACGAGACCGGACGCCTAGGTGGGCCTCTTTCAAAGGACAGTCTCCACGAGTCTGTGGTGTGGCCCCACGATACTAGTAGTATCACGAGTCGAGGATAAATAGCATGCACCATCCGAGACTTTCCTTGCCAGTACGGATGTTCAGGTCCTTCAGGAGGAGAAATTATCTCGTGCGGCGCCAAACACGGGGCCGCGGCAATCCTCAGCACTGAATTCCATGATGACAAGATCAGTTTGACACACGACCGTTCGAGACTTCGAGTTCGAGACAGGCACGTACCTATATAATCAAATACATTGCTTCAGCACCACTAGGAGGCTCTTGTGATCGTTTGGATCTCCAAAGCCACTCGTCTTGGGCTCGGTTGAGCATGGTAGCATACGCGTCCACACACCTGGTCCACAACCGGACTTGTCCCCTGCTAATCCACCTGAAGAGCGCGAGTACTTACATGACACCCTGGAGACACCAAGTCAGATGTACATTGTCTTCTTTCCCATCAACCGTATTCCATGGTTCTTTCGAACAGAACAAGAGGATAATTGCACACGAGATGCTATACATGCCATGCACTTCTACAAGGGTCAGCGATGACAAGTGCATACGTCCTATGACGAAAAACATGGGAGACAGTGTCATCGCGTCATCTTAGTAAGGTAAGTCGGTCGTTTTTGGTGCACTCACGAAGCTCCTGAACAACATCGACAAATAAGGCTGATCGCAGTCACTCGGATACCATATGATGATACAAAAGATACTGTACATTGATACAATCATCCGGAGAGAACACACAGCAAAGACGTAGAGGCACCACATAATCAGAACATAGATTCGTACTTTGGGTCGTGCCACAGCTCAGCCACATAGTTCAAAATTTTCGTATCTACAATCAGGCAAACGACCATGAGTGAGGTGCAGGAGCAGTGAACACGAGCTAGTCTGACTTACCCATATCGTCGCTCAGGCTAATTACGGCCCTGACCTTGAGAACTCCAGGTTCCAACACCTGACCGATGAGCTCGACAAAGGCGGTATCAACCTGATGTTCCTGTTGTAGACGTCTCGGATTAGCATCATGTCGGATGGAGAGGCAAATTTGACACACCATAGACATCTTCGCTAGGATTTCTCCTCCATCCGAGCACTCCAACACGAGAGTCTGATCATGATTCTACGATGGGATTCAGATGAGACTCCAAGCGCATGTGAAAGTGAAGGACAACTGACGGTTTTCTTGACTTTGCCTGCGACGCGCACAGTTCGTCCTACAAACTTTGAGTGTTGCGCAAAGTTGACGCGAGGCGTAACATGATCAGCCATGATAGATATGTGCCTCCTGGTAGACACTGGTAGGAAGAGGGAACGGGGCGTAGGTCGTCAAGGAAAAAGTATGAAGAGAGACGGTAGGGAGTTCGCGCAGACGCGACACGTCACGTTCACGTGTCATGTCACACTCATTCTCCCACGCGACTGGCAGCGTCATGCTCAAGGCTGCACAAGGTACAGTACATATATACAGTTCATCAGAACGGGTGCACCAGTACAAGTATCCCAGCCTCAGGATAAACTCATTTGTCTCAGCAGATTGAACTAGCGTAGATCGAGGACAATGCGCTCTATATTTAACTAGTACGAATAAGCACGAAGATACATAAGTGATCATCCACCAATTAGTGGGTAAAGCTGCCGCCAAACAGCCCTGCATACCAGTGATCAGTATACTAATGTCAACCCCAATCGGATGTTCACTCACAGTATTGAGACACATATTTCACTTCGATCTCGGGAGATCCAGGAGTACACTGTTCGAATCATGAGTACCTGTGCATAATTCCTCTCAATACAATATACGTACAGATGCAGGAGGTTGACCGCCCCTGGTCTCGACGCGGAAGATCTGACTCGCCAGGTCACCTTCAGCTTTATTGAGCATCAACCAGTCGATATCGCTGGGGCTCGTGGGCGACGTGATGTCGCCAACCTTCGCACCGATGACGAACGCGTCGGAGTGGCCCGCCAAGCTGGCAGACGCGAAGTTCCACTCGGGGCTCAATCCGACGCCGGTCGTAGGGTTTGTGACGAAGAAGTGCTGGCCAAGGATGAAGGGGGTGTCGAACACGGGGTCGATGATGGAGAGGGTCTTTATGATGTCTTGCGTGGTGACGCTCTTGGGGGCGGCTTGCCAGATGGCGGACGTGATATCCGTCAAAGCTCCATAGACACTCTCGTCGGCGCACGAGATGTCGAAGAGCTCGGCGACGGCACCAACATTCCTATAGCGCCGGAGGAATTAGCATTTCAAAGTACTGGTGAGACAACGTAGACTGCATACGTGAAGGTGCCAGTAGAGTCGCAGGTGTAGTTTTGCACACCCACACCGATACCAATGAAAGTAGGGGTGGTCGTGTTGGGGACGACTAGCTGTGTCTGCCCGGAGGGCATAGACAGTGTCTTCTTGGAAGCACTGCAGCCAGCGATTTTAGGGCTACTGGTGGTAGGAGTAGCAAGAACAGAGGATGCTAAAAGAATGGATAGGATTGGGGCGAACATATTGGAAGGAGTGGTGTAGTAACCGGTATGGAGACACAAGTGCGAAGGATGTCGTTCTTTTATGTGCTCCACCGCCGCTTCTCAATAAACGAAAAGGGCGGCGACTATGCCTTCCCGCAGCCATCTGGAGAAGCTTGCAGATTTGATCTCACATTAAATCGACGTTCGGTATCTCGGCGAGTTACGGTTGCTGCAGACGATTAGACCAGAACCAAGGCGTCGAATTCGACCTCCGGTCTGAAAATCTGAACCGTACAGATTGCTGCGGGAAGGCACCCACTATGCCACCCAGAGTGTCTGCACGTCCCCTCGATCTGTCCTTTGCGCCAACTGATCGTCTGTCGGGACCGCAAGCGATATTGTTGGCATGTCATTCTGTGATCAAACTTCAATTGAATGGGAGTGCATTTTGTGACAAATTAGGCCACGGACCTACAGCGTAGCAACGGATCTCACAGCTTTGTCGGTCAGGAACGCATTTTGAACATCGGCGTCAGCCAAACATAATGAAGGATCCAGGATAAGAAGCCTGCGAGTCTTGTGTGAATCCATCAGTGAGCTGTTACGGCTTTCAAGACAAGTGGCGAAAACGTACCTTGCTACTGACGTTGCGAATGCTAATACTTGAACTTGCGGATGGTGGAAAATCGCACGTATCACTGCGCAAAGCATCCCAGCCTTGTATTACATAGCCCTGCAGCTTCGTAATTCAATACAAAGGTTTCTCACTCACGCGAACTCGACGTGCAGAGATCAGCCACGCCCTCGATGGTTCTTCGATCTTCGTCAAGCAGGGACAAAACTGACGAGTAGGGCAAGTTGTGATTCTTGTAACATTACAGAAGAGCGCGTGACGGACCTTGTAGTCGGCAGTGAACAACAACGCGTGTGTTGTTTGCCAAGTATCCAGCCACGGTGGTCACTTCAATATAGACGGAAGTGCCGGTCGAAGATGGATCATTCTCGCCCTGTCCTCATGAGCGCGAACTCTGATGAAACTTGCTTGCGGCAACAGAGAAATATCCCGGAGAATGATATAGAAGGATCCAATTCAAGCTTGGAACGTAGATGTTCAATACAATACTTACAAGATTCGATGTCTTCAAATAAAGTGTCATCATCTGCGAAGACCTAATACCACAGATTTTTGTGAGCCCCGGGAAGAAGCAGAGGAACAGGCTCACGCACGACACAGACATGTCGACTCGACAGTTTGTGGACAGTGACACAATACCAATATGTACGCGCGGCCATGGACCAGAGATGATCCTCATGAGAGGATGACTTGATATATCATCGGCGAATATGAGGCGAACTGCCAGCAGGGCCGGATGTTCGTCTAATTCAACGACTATGACATTGGCAGATTGACCATTGGGCGATCCGTCGCGTCTGTACCAAGAATAAGTCGTATTGAGACAGAGCGTTGGTCGAGAGAGGCATCTTCAAAAAACAATCCTCGAATTGACTCGACGACTCGGACAAGATAGATGAAGCGCTGCTCCCCGATCATTTGATGGCAGATGTCAGTTCAACTCCGGCGCCTAGTTGCACTCGAGCTCACTCAAGTTGCCAGTGAAAAGGCTTTCTTTCTTGCTATCTCTCCGACCTTCGTGGTACGACGAAGGTACAGTCATCCTCAAAATGCAAGTCATCTAACTGTAATTGATCCTGCAATTCTGCAAGACGAAAGTAACGCGTGTCACTGCCTCAGGCTCAGGTTCTTCCTCCCGTAAACAACGGACAATTGTCAGTAAGTATGTTCACCCGCCGATATGTCTCTGTCAACTTGTTTGACGGTGTATTATTGCATGCTAATGGCTCGTTCCAGGTCGTTGAATCCTGAATGAACGTTCACTCTCTCACTGTACGTTATTTGCACTCATCTTCTGTACTCAGTGAGTAAAATTAGTTCATATCGTGTACGAGGGGTTTTCATGTGGACTATCATCAGAATAACTCGAAGATCTCTAGCTATGTTTGCGATCTCACTACCAGCGCTGGCTGTGTCGCTTCTATTTACCTCTTTATTGCGTCCGTTAAGCTCTCAAATCGACCACCTGGTCTCCGCGACGTCCAAACCGGCAGTTTTACTAGTAACCGCTCATCCCGATGACGAATGTCTATTCTTTACCCCAACGATCTTGTCCATTCAAGAGAAATATCCTAAATCCGACTTGTACTCTCTGTGTCTTTCTGTTGGAGATGCAGATGGTCTAGGGGCTATTCGAGAGAAAGAGCTGAGAGGCAGTCTTGACATCCTGGGTATCCCGAAAGGCAAACGCTGGGTCCTTGATCATCCGTGAGTACCCTACTCGTTATGCTACTGAATACTCCTCTTAATACATACAGTGACTTGAGGGACAATATCACGGCCTTCTGGGATGTCCAAACCGTAGCAGGGGTCATCCGACCCTACGTTCTCGAGCACTCTATCACCAGTGTCAGTTCAAGATTCATCCCTGAGTCACATACACGCTGCTTTAACCCTTCTTCATTCTTCAGATCTTGACGTTCGACAGCCGAGGAATCTCCTCTCACCCCAACCATGCCTCTCTGCCAGCGGGAGTCACCCACCTCATATCAACCTTTCCCTCTGACGCAAAAGTCCCCCCACCACATCTCTTCACGCTCGTCACCGTCCCACTGGTCCATAAATACGTGGGGCTCGTTAGTCCTCTTCTTGCCAAAATGGCCATCCACACAGGGAGTTGGTTGGAGAACTTCATCCCGGTCCCCTCTGAACAACCCAGAATATCTGTGGCAGTTTCAGGTGCGACAGGATATTTGACGGCCTTGCGGGCCATGCAGCAGCATAAATCACAGTTGGTGTGGTTCCGCTGGCTGAACGTGGCGTTCTCGAGGTATATGTGGGTAAATGACTGGGTAGAGGTTTTCCCTCCGAGCTGAGGCGACGCGCGTGATTCGAAGGTGACTGAGATTAGGAGGTTGGTTTCTGTGTTGCCATATAAATTACGTCGCACATTGCCATTTCCATCATTGACAAGAGGCCTCGGGCCGTAGTCTACAGATACGTTGAAGAGATGGCCTCGGAAGCCATCGATACTAGGAGAACTGTCGGGTCACAAATGTCAGAACAAGATTATTCTGGCATTAGAAGAAGGATACATACGTGAAACGACGGATGAACATATCGTGTGTGTGCACACAATCGGGGTCCGAAGATGCACTATTGGGCCTCATTGTCAGAACGAGAATCTCGGATGAAGCTGGGAACACGAACAATTCCTGTCCCTCTCCGGATATGCTTTCAAAGCGGCGGTCCAGAACATTCGGATGGAATTCAGTCAGGATGGGTGCACTGTTGTGTGGAAATTGAGACGAGATCCCGCATAGCACGGCAAAGAAAATACATACCGCAGATGAGGTTCATGACGCTCTGGAACCATCAACGGACGGTGGATTTGCGGCAGAGTGGTAGTAGGTGCCCTATCAACAAGATCAGCATACCTCAGGAGCGAGGTTGGGAATACGAGTACGGACAACAGGTTTCCAAAATCCACAAATTATTCACGGCGAACGGCCCCGTACCCTTTATTAGCCCAAAATTGCAGAAGGAATGGTTCACTGTTGATAAGAAAGCTGCTCGGAGCGATATTGACCAAGAAATAAGGAGGAGAATACGAACCGTAGGTGGAGCTCCTCACGACACTCTAAAATCGAGTGCACACGCAAGCCTTTGGGTGGGGTCACTGGGGTGATCGGTGCACTACGAGCAAGTCCATCAGAACAAAAGTTCCAGCTGCAGTAGGAAGAACGGATACAGACAATGTGGTATCGAGATCCCCAAATCTGCTACGACGGGTCAGCTTCTGCCCGGGATACGGAATCTTGGACCGAAGTTCTCGAGTCTAGACAGCGGAAACTCCCAGTTCACAAGCTGGTCGGATTGACCCGGAGCCCGAGAAGCAAGCTGAAAGGAGGATCAATGCGCTAGAGACCTTCATGTTGGAGTCAAGAAAATGCGATTTGAAAGAGAGCTTGGAGAGAGGGAAGCAAAAATCCAGCTGTCAGAAAGAGCGGTCAGACACATCTCCAACACTCCGAGTCTGCGGTACTCACAGACCAGCACTGGAGCAAGTTAAGTTCGAAAGAAAGAATAGGCTGAGGGTAAGGGTAAGCCAGACGAGCGAAGTTATATACCTGAATGCCAGTGAAAAGCGCTTGACACCGACGTTGGCCTGACTTCCGGTGGTCAGTATTGAGCGGGCACCACCTGACACCACCAACATAGCCCAGAATTGTTCGGAAGGGTAAGATGAGAGGTTTGGTCGTCAAAGAGCGATGCTGATGGCGCTGACGCGCTCGACAAGTATACGATTCTATTGAGAGTCCCATGATGGTAGCATGTCGTTGCACTGATTGCAGCTCCCTAGGAGGGCCGGCGTGCAGTGGTGTTGCTGCCAAGCGACTCAACAGAAAATCGGCTACATGGTCATTCACAGGTATCGGGGCCTGACATCCGGGTCGCGAACTTATGCATTGGTCATTGTGGCGACTCGGATGTGGTACTTGGTACTATTCAATGGCAACATGTTGTCGGCGACTGCACAATCATGGGTATACGATGAGGACTGATATCTGAACAACTTACCTGTTAACTCAGTCATGCTATAGTATCCCGGGTGAATCAGTGCTAGTACGTCTTGAGACTCGGTCTTCGCAATAGTTCGAGTCATGCCGACAAGTATAGTCAGGGATCCTGTCACATTGAAGTCGAAGCCTTGAACATTCAAGTTCGCGCAGGTACTCATTGTATGTCGCGTCACCCATTGGGCACCAGGGCAGTGCTTGAAAGAGCTTCGGAAATTGCCGAGGATGAACCTGTGGCGGTCACGGGTTTGCGGCTGGAAAACATAGCTTTGAAGCAGTTCTTGTATCTATTTTCTGGTCATACAGCCTTGTGAGCTGTGGGTATGTCGGTCTACATGCACTCATGAATTGGTGGGCATATCATCAATCGACTTACTGTAGAGGCTATGAGCGGCGCCATGACCGACCTCAGGCTCGCCGCGGGGATGCCACTGGCAGCACTGGCCAGAAGATTTCCGGAGATCCCCTCCTGCCTTCCGAGCGTTGATGTTTCAAGAGTATCGGGGGGGATGTTGTTTAGGCGCATGAGCAGTGTACGGTACGAAATTGCCTCAGACCAAGTGCCATCTTTCGCGACTCGGATTTATGTAGTAGATACCGAACATATCAATGAGCATTATATTGCATATTGCAAATGTGCAGGTTAGGAGTCATCAATTATCTACTGTATAGAATGTCCAAAAGTTCGTGAATCGTAAGAGGGGATTCGTGATTAGGAAGAATATCTGTAAGACTGTAGCCTGCGGCTGCCCCTTCCCGATATTAGACAACTCTGCGGTAGTAAACGTGATAATAGCGCTACAAATGTGTGTGTCCAAAGGTCCTGCGAAGCGAAGAACGAATGTGGTATGGATAACAAAGACTAAACCAGAAGCAGCCCCTATTGGCCAAGGGAGCCACCGAAGAACCAGTAGTACGCGACGTACTTAACGGAGATGTCTGGTGACTTGCCAAAGGTGCACTACAGAAAAATGTTCATTTAGCAAAAAATTATGCAACATAGGCGAGACGGAAGACTCACGGATGCTGGTGGCTGACCTCCACGGGTATCGGTACGGAAAACTACATCAGCAATCTCCCCCTCAATGGCCACCACATCCAACCAATTGACATCGGTCGTGGCGTTATTGGGTGAGGGGATAGTGCCCGTGCCTTTCCCAACGACGAAGGCGTCTTGGTTACCCTGGAACTTCCCCGATGAAGTGAAGTCCCACTTCGGGCTGACACCCTGGCCGGTTTGCGGGTTGGTGATGAAGTAGTGCTGGGCGAGGATGTCGGTGTTGTTGATGAGGTGGTTCTCGAGGATCACGTCCTGGATGCTCGGCCCGTTGAAGCTATTCCATTGTGAGAAGAGAGTATCCGGAAGCGACAGGAAGACGGAGCTGCCAGCAAGGCAGCTGACGTCGATCAACTCTGCAACAGCACCGACATTGCTGAAGAGAAGAAGTGAGACAACAAAGAGAAAAGGAAGGAGGCTGAGACGTACGTGAAGTTGTTGCCTGAAGTGCAAGTATAGTTTTGTACACCAAACCCGAGTCCAACGAAAGATGGCGTCGAGTTTGTTGGTAATACCAGTTGTGTCTGGTTCGCGGGAAGGTCAATCTGCGAAGACAGCGTCGACACATTGCAGTTGGTGGCATGTAGTAGACCAAAAGGGTTCCAGAAGAATGCGCTTGCGGAGAAGAGGGAGTAGAACAGAGCGACCATGGTGGTGGCAGTGAGGGGGTGGAGTGAATATTCGATGTTCGAATGGCATTGTTGTGGATGTCCTTATATACAAGCCCGCTTACCTTCGGTTAGCAGGTTCTCTTTGTTGTACAAGCGCCCTCAAAAGTGCATTGTTTCTGTTTCATCTCATGAAAGCAGTGCGAAATCCGGGAGTGTAACGAATACTGGAGCACTATAGCGGAAGCAGAAAGTGGAATGACGCACCGACGCAGTGCGAGGTGGAAGCAAAAACAACGGTCCACGCCACGAACGAAACAATGATCGAAAACCTCGACGTTGTTTGTCCTTGTTATATTCCAAAGCGTTGACCATTTCGGGAAATCCCGTTCTGCTGCGGGCCTCACGCACGTTGCCGACGGTCAATGCAACTGCAACCACCATGGACGATGCGGACCGCCAGCAGACTCAGCGCCGCCGCGGTATACCCCCTCTCCCAGACCTCCGATTCGAGTACAGCTACCTTCGAAGCGTCCATTCCTGTGTCCAAATTGAAGACATAAAGGACACGAAAGGGAAGGGCGTCGCGTTGCCTGAAGGTGTCGCAGATGACTCGGTATTGGCGCGGAGGGAGATCGTACATGTGCAGTGGGGGAGGCTGGTGTGGGTCACCATGAGAGACCAGGTCATCAGCCCGCTCTTGCAGGGTGCTCTGTGGTACGTCTCCGTCGAACATGCAACATACCTCAGATCATGATACGTCGAGCAGGGGTGTTGCAAGCCATTTCTTACTTCCAATGCGAAGTCTCCTCGCGTCTAGCATCAAGTCGTGGTGGGGCACGATATCATACCATCCCAACCAAGAAGGTGGTGGGATCACCCGCCTTAGGAGCGTGGTTGGAGGTCTGTACTCGGGAAATGTACGAACGAATCTAGCCCGATGAGCATGTCCTTGTTGGCGAATACTTCGTGCTTTTCCTAGCAAAGACTTTCGACGAGGCTGCGCGCCCGTGAGTTTTGCTTCAGACTGTGTTCGAACGACTGAGTCTTTCCGTTGTGCGCGTCTTAGGCACAGACCGTCGTCGTTGCATATCCAAATGGCAGTCATGTCGCTGAGACGTGTAGCACTGCAGCTGGTGTCTGTTTAGACTATACCCGACACCGATGCGCTCTATCGCGTCCTCTATGGGGATACTGGCCCTCGAACTCTGGTTTCAAGCATGCGGATCCTCGGCGCCGGACCTACGATGTGGGTTGCTCGACTCCAGCGTTCACGGGAGGCTATATCCAGATACCGTTGAAATACCGCAGTCTGGACAGCGTAATGAATCGTGGATGCGCATGAACCAGGTATCCGCATATGGAAAAGGGGTCGGCACCTCTGAAAGCCTCCCAGGCTCACCCCCGTAAAATCTGCGCATCCGTCACAGCAAGAACATGTACAGAGCGTTGATACATATGTCGTACAGCAAATGGTACACTTTAAAGTACGTGAAATAAAAAACGTCTTAGCGGTATTGCGCGATACGTTTACCCATGCTAAGACCCAGACGTCTGTATGTCCAGTTGACTGACCATCTCAGCAATATTCTGGGACCGTGGTACCAAGACGCATTTGAAAGGCTTCGGACGACTTCAATGCATTGCGTCACTACCTGGTCTGTGCAAACAGAAATAAATGTATACACACGTTGCAAACCCGCTCGTGAACTCGCGCGGGGGCGTGATCTCATTCCCGTCTTGGTCTCTTACTTTGTTGATGTTCATCGTCGCGATGATGTTTGCTAGGACCATGTAGATGCAGCTATCCGCGAAATCGTTCCCGGGACAGAGTCTGTAGGGTCATTCGAGCGGAAATCAATCACTTGCATCCACTAAAGTCAAACTGCACGCACCGACGTCCAAAACCAAAGACGTATAGTCTCGGGTCTGCGATGTCTTCGTTCGTTAGGTCGAGGAATCGCTCCGGACAGAACGATTCTGGGTCGGGATACATATTCTCATCGCGTGCCATCCCCCTGCATCTTTATTAGCAGGAACAACAGCACAGACACGAAGCATCTCACCATGCATTCCCGATGACAAGCGTCTGCTTTGGAATACGGTATCCGTTGTACACATCATCCTGACTTGACATATGAGGAAGAGCTGTTACGACAGTAGGTTGACACAGGAAGGCACATCCGTCTGACGACAAAGGGCGTACTCATGGGAAGGGGAGGGAGCCACCTTCATCATGATGGTCAGCATTTAGCATGGCACGCATATTTGGGAGGAACACACCTGTATGTCTCCTTGATCACAGCATTCAAATACGGCAGTGATTCACGATCTTCCAGCTCAGGTAGCCTCGACAAGCCAAGAACGCGATCCATTTCTTCCTGAGCTTTCCGGTATACGTTCGGGTACAGTAACATAGCGAGGACGAATGTGTTCATGCTGCTGGCCATCTAAGGACGAAAGAGATCAGCACTGTGCATCGGATTGAAGAAATATCTACTGTTTCGGTGCCGGCTAGAAGAGACACGACTCAGTTTGCTATTGCGGGATTGTAGCGGCGATGTTCTCACCCGAGTAGAGCGTCCTTGCTGATCCCTTGATGTCCTTCTCATCCTGCTCGGTCAGTGTGCCAAACTTGCCATCATGGAAATAACTGTCCAACAGAGTCGACGTGAACGACAGCTGCGGGTTTCCGTGTTTCTGAGGGATATGTCAAGCAAATAATAGTATGAGAAAGACAAAGAAAGTACAAGCTGGTACTTGATTTCATTGTACGGCACGTCGTGCATGGTTCTGAGGAGCTTTGCAGCATTGATAGCTCTGATTTTGAATGCTGATCCGGGTAGCCAGGTCGGGTAGTGTTTGACTAGCACCGACACACCGTTAATCGCAATGTCGAAACTACGAGTTTGCCTCGGTGACTTACGAATAGGAAAGAAATCTACAAGCATACTTCCCGCACTGTGAAAGATCTGCATCAGCGGACGCGTTCGTGTCAATTGGATAACAACATACCTGCCGGCGGTAGCAAACGCGTGGTTGCCTTTCTCTCCCATTTCGATATACTTATCGTCGTCAGTCGTAACTTGATGGCCGTAGGCAATATCCATTATGAGGGCCTGTGTGAACCTGCATGATGAAGGGTTAGAGCACAACATTTTCGGCTTCACATGGTAGAAAAACAGTTGACCTACCTGGCAATATGAGAAGCTAAAGCTTCTGGCCTGGCAAGGACCCCTTTCAGCAAAACATTCGTCTCTCGACGTTGCTTCACTCGATAAGTGAGAAGAGCAACGTTCGAGAACGAGTCTTGAACCCATTTGCGGCATTTTCGGAATCTATTGCCGTAGGGAAGCATCGGAATGGCACAGTCCATGTCAAGCCTGAGGAACGGCATGTCAATAACGTAACTTCGTCGTCGGAAATGGAACTTGCATCTCGTTTAGAAGGACGAAGCGAGGTCTCTCAGAATAGATGGCGCCCCTCTTCTCCATGAGGTCTCTCGCGACATTGAGGGAGTTGATGATGACCATATCTCTGTTCAAAGCCCTAGCATACACGAGACTGCCTGTTGTAATAATTAGATAACTCAAACATACGGAACGAATGATGACGTCTGAGGCGGCTTTCTTACCAAACTTCCGTCCCCAAGAAAAGAACTCCTTCTCTTGATAATCTTCAGGCATCTGGTGCACATTTCCAATGAAAGGCAGCGGCTTCGGACCGGGTGGGAGGGGAGTAGCATTTGAATGTTTCCTCAACCATATATGCAGCGCCCGGAGCACAGTAAGCAGTAAGACGAATCCAGCAACAGCAACAGGTATCGACGGCATTCTAAGAAGGAAGCTGCCGAGGGTGGTTGAGTAGATGCGGGCGACAGCCAGTAGGGTCGAATGGGGCCATGATGGTGAAGGCTTAATATACGAAAACGGAGCGGCAGATCGATAGCCTATTATGTATCTGTCAGTCCGAGTGCAGATAGGACTTTTGTGGAGCCACTGCCCTGCAGAAACGGGTCCTGAGGTCCTACAGGTGCCTGAGAGCCTTCGATCTATGACCTAGTACATAGCTTCCAAACGCCCTGACTCGGAACGTTCTCAAAGAGCCACTCGCAGGCGACCTAAGCATGTAGGCTCCAATCGTGGTGACACCATAATCGCTGGAAACGTTGATTCACCGCGATTGTAGCAGTCTAGATATGATCAGGCTAGGAAATCGTGCAAGACGTAACCCTATCGGTATGACAGGCCTAGGGTTTTGACCCACAAGGAAAACCATCACGGGCTACGCAGTCATTTGTGGATGAACGGTAGGATGAACCCTGTCTGCAGTAGATCGTGGTCTTTCCAGTCAACGTGTCTCATTCGGCGCCAGTGCAGAGATCACCTGAAGTGTGGTACGGTTCCAGTAAGGAGTCCGAAGGCCATTTGAAAGAGGGCATCCCTCTGCGGCTGCAGTGCTGTGCCACGTCAGAACGGTTATCTTTGGTGTTCGTAATCACTGAGATGGATACATCCTGTTAGAAACAAAATGAGATCCAGGTATCCGCACGCACTGTAGACGCTTTACTCGCTGACATCGTGACCGTACTGCTTCAAGCTGAGACATGTACACGGAGATAGAGTAGGCATAGCGCCACAAACGGCCACGCAAACAACTTGAACACACACAGCATGTTCTGATGATTCTGATGAGTGTGTCAATGGCATAGACCTCGAACAACGACGTGGCCGGATCGTGGAACCTCGTGCGGCTCAGAAGCTGTGATAGGCCAGGTAAGAAGAGGTAACGGCATCTCGTTATCACGGCCATTTTGCCTGCTTCGTGCCAGATCACTACCCGTTCAGATAAGCTTGCAATTAAGACTTACAGTGCAGGTCTACCCACTCTTCAGATGAACAGAAGCAAGTGATGAAAGTGACTATAACAGCTACGCACTTCGTGACGAACGGGATGTTGCAATTTAGCTGTGTTCGATGCCACATCTCTATATACTGGCCCATCTTTGGAGCAATGCACCTGGTCAGACATCAAAAATAGAGACCGTTTGCACTTCAAGTTCAAAAGAGGTACTCACAAGTATGAAAGCCGTGCTGTAGGTTCTCCCTCAGGCTGGCAGAGCGGCCTGCAAAGAATGCAACATCGCGCCGTACGAAAGCAGAATCAGCAGCAGCGAACAAGCAGACAATATCCCCGCGGCGGCGCAGACCAGCCTGAGTTTCAAGCTCTGGCGGAAACTCATTCGACCAGGGTGGACAATCTTGGTAAATCTTCTGGAAAACTTGAGTCACTTCCACTTCCATTTCATATTGTCAGAACACTGTACGCACCTCTACACAAGTGCAAGCTAGAGCGTAGATATCGCTGGCGTATGTTGGACGGTCATCTTCGAGATCGAACCGCTGCGGATCAAGCAATTCCGGGGAGCGGTACTGGAAAGCGCCACCACCATGCTTCGATGCGTACCCATGTGACGTTACCTGCGAAAGCAGAGACATTCCAAAATCGCAGAGGCGAGTACTGCCGGTATCGTCTATGAGAATATTTCCGCCATGCAGGTTACCTTCCTTCTGAAGATAGGCTAGTCCAAGTGTAGTCTGAAGCATCTTTAGAAATGCGGAATAATGAACAACAAGTATGTGGGGTGAGCCCTGGACAAACAACACTCACCCACTTGTTCACCGCTGTCACAAGGTCTAACCCAATCAGTTCATCGTGCTGTCGTTGAGCAGCGGCGGACATTGCAATTGTTTGCCACCATACACAATTGTCCTTCAAAGACATCGGCCGAGATGCCCAGGAACGGCAGTATGTGGTCACTATCCAACGCTGCCCACAGTACCACCTCCCTGCATGTTTCCTAACGTAGAGTAGATCATGCGATGAGTGAAAATGAGAGTGTTCGATAGGTGTTTCAAGTTGCCATGCGAATATTGGCGTTCTCTGGGTCAATATGTTTCGCTGAATAGGCACGAACCATTTTGACAGTTGTTTTGACTCATCAGTAACCTAGGCCAAGACTTGCTGGTAGCATCAAGGCTGAGTTGTATCTAGCAGTGTCCGAAGTATGGCCTGTTGATTTTTTTGCTTCAAGACGGAGAGAATTTAGAAAGATGGATCATGGGACGAAGGACGCTGACCTTGACGATGACTGTTCGTCGAACAAGGTCAGCGTCTAAACGGACTGCGAAAAACGAGTCTGAGATTGGTGACTGGCCTAAGACTCAGAGACCAACACAATCCACTCTCTCAATCCCAACCACCAGCTCACACTCAACAGGATCGATACCAACTTCAAGCTTCATTTGCTGTTTGTATATGCATTGAAATGACGTCGACGAGGGATTGGCAAACGGGAGGAGGATGATTACACAGTGGATGATTACAAAAAACAGAGAGCGGGGACACATGACGACCGTAACACATGCACTACCAAGAATCGTACACCAAACAGACCACCAAAGGGGAAAACATGAGTCAAACGCAGGGCTTCGACTCGTGTGCGCCCGTATGTGAGCCAATCACGCGACTGGATGTGATTTACATGGCATACCTAGTGAAGCAGGGGTAGGGTCAACAAAAGATGCCAAAGAACAGATGGCGTGCGACGACGTACTTCCTTGTCCACTCCCTGGCAGTTGCCTCATACCGAGTGCGATCTGTCTTGTACAGATGCGCAATGTCCGGAACAAGCGGGTCGTCAGGGTTAGGATCCGTCAACATCGAGCAGATCGAAAGGAGTACTGTTTGGTGACGACAACGGCCGAATGTCGACGCAGGACGAGGATAGAAGCACAGACCAGATGAGTATAACGACGCAAAACAAGGATGAGTTTTAGCGCACCTTTCGAGATGGTCAAAGCCGGGCTCCACTGGTCCCTCAGGATGTCCAGGCAGATGGAGCCATTTGCGTTGATGTTCGGGTGGTAGATCTTGGTTGTGAAGCTGACTTTGGGAGGCTTGAAGGGGTAGTCGGTAGGGAATGTGATCGAGAGGAAAAAAACGCCGCCGGCGTATGGTGAGTCACCCTGGATGCGACAATCCACTAAGTCGCTATATAAGATCTGGATGCAGCAAGAGAAACGTACCGGTCCCATGATAGTGGCTTGCCACTGGAACATGTTGTCGCCCGTTGGGCCCGCGCTGCATGATGAGGGTGGATCCCGTCCGAGATCAATCAACTCCTGTAAGACAAACGGGCGCGCCGCAACAAGAACAGACATCCAATCAGTAAGACAATTCTACAACTGGCATCCGACCGGGCGGAGACGAGTCATTGCCTTCACACTGCCCTCTCTTCGGGTTGAGCGCCTCCAGCATCCGATTGACGCCACAACGACCAAGCAGCCTGTCTCGCCCAAGTCGTGAGGATGAGAGCGACGTACCTTGTTAATGCGCTTCAACGCCATAGCGGATGCGATCTAACGAGACGTGCAAGAGGCGAAAACTACACGCAGAGACCGGTTTACAGCAGATCGCGCGAGATCATACAGAATCGCGATGGGTCAAAGTGCGCAGGCGACGTCAAGAGAGTGGGAAATCGACGATGGGGAGAACAGCAAGGAACAAACAAGTGGTCAGCTCACTGTTTGCAACGACGAGAACTACGGAAAAGAGGACTTACAGGGTGGACAGATGAGGGAGTGGAGGAAGAGACGGGATGGAGATGGTTGGGAGAGAATAGGATGAAGACGACGATTGCGGTTATTTGGCTTTGTCAGTGTGTTTGGTCCTTCGGCATCTCCCGGCCCCCCGATAGGCAATCGCTCTTTTTGACTCACCTTCTGCTTCATCCATTCCCGTCTCTCTGTCTTCCGTCTGTCTTATCGCAGTCTCGCAATTGTTGTCGTCGCTATCGGCGTTGGCGACGGAATGCTTGTTTATTGTCTTTGAGACTGCCCGCGTCCAGGTCGCCGGTCACGCCGTCCGACAGCTAGACACCTCCAGAGTCCAGATCGATGTCTCGTCGTTCACATCATTGTTGCTCGAAGGCCTTCAATTGCTAACAATGTGGTAATGGAGACTCGCCTGGTCGCGCACGTCTACGTGAGTTTCTCCTTCTTCGACCTCACAAATGACGCTCATGAATGGTCTTCTTCATCTCTAGCGGAAAGT
This sequence comes from Antrodiella citrinella, assembly GCA_004802725.1. Lineage (NCBI taxonomy): Eukaryota > Fungi > Basidiomycota > Agaricomycetes > Polyporales > Steccherinaceae > Antrodiella > Antrodiella citrinella. Next base: position 11,355 of record SGPM01000147.1, on the reverse strand, counting down.
AACACGGATATGCATGCTTCTGTCGCTTGTAGGGCATTCATCAGGACCTTTGTACAAGTCAGGCAACTTTCGGCGCATACACGGATCGGATTTGGTTTTCTCCACGTCTATTCACTGGACGATCTGCGCTGGTCCGCTCCGGGCATGACAGGCATTCATACTAGGACTCGTGTTCATCGATGACACAGTGGTCACACATCTCGGCAACCGGCCTGAATGATCCCTCGAAGACCTCTTTCGACGACGCTATCTCCACTGGGAAAGCATAGCACGTGCGGGAAAGTGATTCACCATCGAGTTTTGTTGTACAAGTTGTATCGTATACAGCTTACAATGCATTCCTTCTCCCTTCTTCGTCTACAAGGGATTCGAGGATCCACGCATGTCCTCGTGACTACCTCCTCACACGACCTCTTGAGGACGTGGTATCCGCTAGCGCTATTATCACCGACGTGAATCAATTCGTTGGTGACCGTTGATGCATCTTCTTTGTCTCCCGACGTTCGCTTTTCGCGATCTCGTTTACTTTCAAGTCAGCGATGACACCTTCGGCTACTACCCACCGCGGTTAGCAATGTTAGTTTCAGCATGTGCTAGCGTATGTCCCTGTTTCTCCCAAGCAGAGCCAAGTTGACTCCTCAGCCAACTGTGGCGAGCGCGGAAAGGAGGTGACGTCATCGGCCAGTGGTGTCACGGCGAACCGATCACCTCTTAAGAGGAACACACCTCCTCTCCCCTACAAACCAACTCTTTCTCTACTCTTCATCATGAGCTCACGTGCACTCAGTCGTCCATTCGTATGTCTTTTCCTTTTCCTTACGAACCAAATCCCTAACCTGCGTATCGTTTACTATGACAGGCAGTCGCAGTCGTCGGAGGCACCGCAGCCACCCTCGGGTACATGTACTACGCAGGTACTCAGACAAAGAAGCAGGAGGGTCCCGCATCTATTTACAGTGAGTCTCCCACGGCAGACGGGACGACTCGTCGCTGACGGTGTCTCAGAACCCACACAGTCGGCAGGATTGAATAGCACCGAGAACGATGCGCGGATGTCCTCAAAGGACGTGAGGGAGGTCGTTCAGGGCGAGAAGAAGCCGTAAGAGATCGGAGAGCTCGAAGGTGTATTACAATTTGTATCCATAGACATTGAAAGTATCAACTTGATTAAAACGACGCACATTCTAAAGTATGTACGTGCGCGTGACTGATTCAAAGTGTCTAGTACCAAGGGGAAAACAACATTGAGAACCCGCAACACACTCCTGGAGTTCACGCTGTTTCTTGCGGGTGAACGACCAACTTCTTCGCGCTAACGTTCTGCTTCCTAAGTCTATCCAGACCGTCAAGGATAGCTGACAAACCTCCAGGAAGCACTTCAACCGCGTTCGACTACCAACGAACAATACGAGCCATCAGAGACAACGCATTTAGCGTATCGAAAGCCGACACGCACCTTGATATCACCATTCTCCAGCAACTCCGTAAGGTGCGACATGACCTCAACACCGAACCGCCTGTTCGTCGGGATGTAGAACACACCCCACAGCACGACCACCTCTTTCTCCACCATGATGTTCTTGATGGGGACATGTCCCACCGTGATGAGCGTCCCGCCACTCGCAAGGACACCGTATGCGACACTCTGAGTGTCGGGTTGGCCTACGGCGTCGAAGATATATCTCAGCGCCGTCGGAAGGGAGGTCAGCGTCGAGAGCGCGGACGGGAGGTCCGCGGAACGGTCGATGACGTGTGTGGCACCAAGGGATTTGAGGAGGTCGTTGTTCGCGGGAGATGCGGTGGCGATGATGGGCGAGAACCCAGACAACTTGGCGAATTGGATGACTGGAGACATAATCAGCATGTCACGATGGCCTTGGACATCGTTCAAGATCGCTTACCGGCTTGTCCGATACTAGATGCACCACCGATGACCAGGATGGGCACCCCGGTATATTTGTTGCGCCCTCCTTGCGCCCAGGGAGGTGTCAATCCGGCACCGCCCATGGGTATCTTTGGCGCGTATAGTCCGATGGTGACGGATGCAGCAGAGCCGGAAATGGCGGCAGCTTCGTCAAAAGTCAAATTGGACGGTATCTATTCGGCCAAGAAGAAGTGAATGAGTGAATGCATGAATGTTGGAAGAGTACCAGAAACAACGAATTCTGCTTACCTTGGCAACAAGGTCGGCAGACGCGAGCGTGTACTGCTGGAAAATGGCTCTAGGGACAGTGAACTCCCCCTGGTGAAACCTGGCAGGAAGATCAAGATGTCAGCTAGAACTGCACGCTTGAGACGTAGAAAGAGGGTGCCGCACACGTTGTCCCCGACAGCGACGTTCGTAACACCTTCCCCGACTTCCACCACGGTCCCAGCGCTGTCGCAACCCAAGATGGTGGGGTACTCCGTAATGACTATACCGAAGTCCTTGACCTTCCAGTCGAAAGGGCTCAATGCAGCAGCTTCGATACGGATGAGCACTTCGCCGGCCTTCGGCCTGAGGACGGGTGTGACGTCGACCTTCCAATCGCCTTTCTTGGCTACGAGGAACAGGGCTTTCTGTTCCGAAGGGGTTTGAGACATCCTGCTGAATGCGACTCGGGCTCGGACTGAGTACTAGTGTAAGTTGAGAGACTTCAAGAAGCTGTAGACACGGATGAGGATGACATACGTACGAGAGTAAACCAGGTATTTGTATCTGAGAGAACAGCGTACTGCCACGCGTAGGGCTGTGGCGCGACCGGTACCGCAGCGTCTTGGAATGAATCATCGAGTGGTTTTACAAGCAAGAGGTGTCAGATCCTCGATCGCAGCCATTGGGAGTCGTACCTCCCATCGCCGCCAGTTTGGGTCAGTGGTCTCCCATAGGCAGACCAACTATTGACCGAGAGACGAGTCGCGGGTCCGAGAGGTGATGCTTAATGTTCCCCGGACCCCCATGGCCGCGATTGCAGGATCTGACACCTCTTGGTAAAATCACTTGATGATTCATCCCAAGACGCTGCGGTCACGCCAATTGGACCGCGTCAAGAAGACACGGTGCTCGCCGCCATGTACACGTACAGGTCGCGGCACCTGAGGCCTTGATACCAGCAAATGAATCGCAGTCATTATTCAGCGGAGGGGTCATATGTGGGTCATATTGACGGTGCGAAACATACGCTTCGTCTAGACGACGACGAGTGCGGTACCGTTATGCGAGAACGGAAAGCGAGTCTCAGAGGTGACGTGATCATATCGAAGTCGCTCTATGGTGACAATAATCAGCGAAGATTGTGGTACAGTGATAGGAGGGGTGAATTGACTCTATGGTTTACCTGAGAACGTGTCAACACCTTTTGTCCGTGTCTAAGTACCAGCGACTAGAATAGCTAGTCTCCTCTTCAAAAACATGAGGTTTCTGGGATTAAATATGTTTCGGGGCTGGTCGGATATCAAACATTTCATACCAAAATTGATTCGGAGTTTTGTCGTATGGCTGATAGTTTCCGAGATCAGATACTTGATATAACATGATTTTGTAGTCGTATTTTTTGAACGCAGACGCACGGTAGCGTGGTTAGGAGCCTGGGATGCACTAGCAATATCAATGTTATTGTAGAAGCGAGCAGACACTGGAAAGGTAAAAGAAACATAGTCGTAGGGAAATCAGCCTGGTACCTTGAGGAAGTTCAAGAGGAAGAGCAGTCACGTACCCGATAATCCTCAAGAGTAAAAGCGGTCATGTACAAAAACTGACATGACAAAAGAAGCGAAATAGCATGTAACTCTCATGGTGATCAAAGAAACTTGTAGTAATGGGATAAACATACGACGTTGAAATGTGAAAATTACGCAATGTAGCACTGACAACCCGTCGAATGAACTTCCAACGGCTGCTGTTTCTCCGCTGAAGGCTTCGGCACCTCCGGCGCTACGACCAGGAGTTCCTTTCCAGAGACGACGATCTTCATGTCGCGAACGATATTCTTTACTGCAGGACGATCCTTGGGGTTCTGCGCCCAGCACTGTTGCGTCAGACGCCACATAGAGTTGGACATGACGACCCCTTCTGCTGTGAGCGGTTTCCCAGGTCTTTCTCCTTTGACGACCTTGCTACCGATCTGGAATAGAGACTGATCGCTGAATGGCGGCTTTGCTGTGTAGAGCTGCGAACCGTCATCAATGTACAGCCGCGGGACGAAACGGAGTAGAGACGACTCACCTCGATGGCGGTACACGCGAAAGCATAGACATCGCTGCTCGGTGTTGGCCGTGTCGACTTTGTGCCGAACGCTTCAGGGTCGTGGAGCTCTGGAGCACGATGCGAGTAACCGCCGCCGCCGTGCTTGGAGGCATAGTTGAGCGGTGTTGCATCCGCAATCACCCCAAGTCCGAAATCCGTCAGGCGGGCATTGTCTAGCTCGTCAATAAGAATATTCCCCTGCATAGCCATTCGCGTCTTAGCTGAACTGTACTCCAGGTATATAACGATATCGAAACACTTACGCCATGCAAATCTCCGTGGACAATCTTTTCCTCGTGCAGGTAGTCAAGCCCAAAGGCAACGTGGAGCAGCTAGCATATAAAAAAGTCAGCAAGATAACATGACCACGATATCGATACACGTACCCATTTGTGGATGTTAGACACGAGCAAGTCGCCGGCCGTTCCGTTTTCGCGGAGCTTGATGATACGGTCCTTTACATTCCCTCTGTCCTCCCAAGGTAGTACCATGCAGATCTTAGCTTCGGCATGCTCGGACACGCCTAGCAGTGGCAAGATGTGTATATGCCTCAATCTGCTCCACAATATCACTTCACGACAAAACTCCTTGAGCATTTCCTGTGACACCTGATTAGTGATAGATTTACTGCGCTCTGTCATCCTAGACGTACATCCTGAACACTCTGTTTGGACGCCTCACTCGAGTTGGCCCGAAGGCTTTTGAGAGCGACCTTCTGCCCACCATACTGGCCTGAGTGAATATCGGCGAACCCACCGGCGGCTTCACTTTCGTTACTGATGCGTTGAACGTTTTGCAGAATGATCGCAGATGGTAGTTTTCTGTGATGTCCAGCCAGTTTCACACAAAGCCGAAAGAGTACTTCAGGGAATATTTCTCGAGTTCTGTTCTCCGATACTGATATGGTGATGCGTTTGGACTTTTCGGACGAGGGATTCGTGCCTAAGAGCTATCGAAAAATTGATCAATGCTGTCTGAATGAACAGCTGATCCGTACTCACATCCCACAGCTTATCCATCACTTCTTGAGCATCCTCAGTAGCTATGCCAGAATCATCGGTGGCGTCTTTCGGGTCGTCACTTGGGATCGCTGAGTCGACGAGCTTCAAGACGGTGATATCATTCGACCGAGTGTCATTCGTGGACGACTATATCATCTGGTGAGATCGCTGGCGAGTCGTTGGTGGAAAAACGGACACTAACCGTCGAGTTCTCGATATCTGCCATTTCAGTGTCGTTCAGCCTCGCGTCGATATGGTGGGAGCGTGCAGCCTGCAGGAACGCCACGTCCAACGATGGCAAACTCCATGGCTTCGCCGTGTACACGCGCTGTGGTATGTGGGATTCTAAGTAAAGGTCAGATGGATGGAATTGTACATGACTGGAAGCAAGGACATGAGGTCGAAGAATAAGCGCGCGTTGAGCGTTCATCATGTTCTCCCCTGCCACTGCAGCTGCACAAAATTTAGGTATGGTAAGTGGTATTATGAAATATCTTGTTGAGTTCTCATTATTGGATTCCAGGGCAATGATTTTCATGCTAGAGATGCATGAGTCAGACACGGCGGTGCGCATGCCAGCTTGCAAAGTTCAAACGGACAGCGCCAGGGCCCAGCGCTGAGGCTTTGCAACAGTGAGCACCATCCACATGCCGTTCAAGGATCACATTCCGAAGGTGCTGTTCGTTGCGTGGTCTCGTTTAACCACGAAAGGTCACTCCAAGCTAGTGGTGGCTACAGTACGAGACCCGGACCCCGCCGAACTTCAAGTTGGACCGCTGGGATTGGTGCAGGAGCCAGATCCTGCTATTCCACCTCACATTTGGGTACTCCTCGATGACATAGATGCATTGAACACTTTGGATGTCAGCAGTGCACAGTGCATTCTCTCCGATATCTGTCAGGTACGTCAGGTACAGCCCTCCACCGTTGTTACGGTCGATGTTCATGACTACGCTAGCTGTTGAGGCCCGAGGAACCAAATTCTGTCAGAATCCCATCACTATCAACCACCACTCGAGCTCGACTACGGCGGCTTTCACTGAAACTCGCGATCACTCACTGCGTGTTCCCAGTCGCGTTCAGGCTGAACGGCATAGTACACGATGTTGATTTACGTCGACCAATGATCGGGGCTTTTGCAAAGGTTTTTTGCGGGACATATGGCGACGCGAAGGTCGCTGTTAAGAAGTTGAGTGTACCCCACGATGCAACTGAATCCCAAAAGAAGCATGTGAGTTTTGTGTTCTATAAGTGAGAAACAAACATTGGGCACTGAGCAGAACTGTTTTGTTAGGCTATCTACCGCGAGTCGATTTTGTGGAGTATCTCAGCGCACCAACACATTCTGCCAATCCTTGGCGTGTCCGAAGATGTCTTCCCGGGATCTCTGTGCATGGTCTCTCCGTGGATGGAAAACGGCAGTCTCCGTGATTATCTGTACATCCAGAAGAAACAAGGGATTCTAGAGGGAAATAAGTTTGTGGTTGCTTTACACGAATGGGTCAGATTGTTTCATTCTTTCCGCTGCGATTGCGCTGAACCAGTGTTCCGATACAGCTACGTCAAAGCGCCCTAGGCCTGTTGTTTCTACACGAGCAACATATTGTGCATGGGGATATACACGCGGGAAACATCTTACTCGACGACGCTGGCCAAATTCGTCTGACAGACTTTGGTATGTCCCTTCTCTCTGAAGCGACACCTCATGGGTATGGTTCGATCCACGGAGGCGGCGCAAACCAATGGAGAGCACCCGAGCTCATCGACCCCGAGACGTTTGGACTTAGTCCGAGCTCGAAACGTCAAACATTTGCCAGCGACGTGTATTCTTTCGGATGTACTTGCGTGGAGGTGCGTCTGTTGTTTGGACATACTGTGCTGGATTTAAACCTTTCACCAGCTGTACGTAGGGGGGCCACCCTTTTCAAACCTCAATGCTTACCAGCTTGAGTATCATGTCGTGAAGGGGGACCGTCCACCTCGTCCATTGCTTCCAGACGGACGTCCTATACCGGACGATATGTGGACGTTGATCGAACAATGCTGGCATGAGGATCGATTGAGGCGCCCATCTGCGGAACGTGTTTTGCAGGAGCTGACTGATATAACTCATCTGCCACTGCCTCCCGAATTGCCCGCCCCTGTGCTCATACCTACGTCAATTGACGAAGAGGGATCAATCCCTCGAATCTCAATCAGAGACGTACGTCGACTTGACAGGTTCCTCAGTTCATCAGCTCACTTTGACAGCACAGCATGATGATGTTCGCAGCTATGTTGAGAAGATTCTCTCGCAGGCTGCGAGTGTTGATGAATACACCGGGGCATTTTCCCCCAAAGATGCGCAGATGGTTGTGGATGAAGCTTGGAAAGTGAGTCGCATACAGTAGTTTTCCAAAGACGACTTATATGTAAAGGACCGACCTTCAGCACCTGAAAACACAATATGCGGATCAAACGCCGTTTATAGGGCGCAGTAAACTTCGGCAGCTATGTTTGCAGTTATGTCTCCTGCACAATATCCTACCAGCCGATCTAGTTATCAGAGGTGTGGTAGCTTCCTATGGCGAAGGAATAGGATCAGGTGCATGTTCAGTTGTCTACTTTGGATCTTACATGGGTTCGAAAGTCGCTGTGAAAAGAATTCGCACCTATTCCCCAACACATGAGCAGTCTATCCAGACACGCAACGTAAGTGACCCATGCGTAGATCTTGTGTCCCTCATACTTACATGCGGCACCCACTAGATGATTTGCAAAGAGTCGATGCTATGGGCGCCACTGGTACATGAACATGTACTGCCATTCTATGGTGTGTCCGAGGACGCTTTCACGACGAGGGAATTGAGCTTGGTGGTACCGTGGATGAACAATGGCAGCGTCCGCGATTACATACGTTCTCAGCGAGAATTAGGTGCATGCAATGGGATCGAGTATGTGACAACGGTTGATAAATGGGTGAGTCGTTCTGTTTTGATCGTGCAAATTACCGTTCGTTCTCAATACGGATGCTTAGATATATCAAACCACCCTTGGACTCGTATACCTCCATAGCGAAGGTATTATCCATGGCGATTTACATGGCGGCAATATTCTTGTGGACGATACCGGCGGCGTTCGTATCTGTGATTTTGGAATGTCAGTCTTTTCGGACGCAATCACCCCTATCTACGGAACGAGACACGGCGGTGGTGCAATTCGATGGCTGGCTCCGGAACTTATCGATCCGAATGAGTTCAATTTAGATTCTGCGCGTGTCACGTATGCCGGCGATGTATATGCCCTAGCTTGCGTCTGCGTTGAGGTGTGTACATCTTTGACTGGAATGCCTGCAGCAGCATATGTCAACACTCACATCGCTTCATACGCTTAGCTTTACTCACGCTCACTTCCTTGGAGTATGCTGATGAATGATTTCCGAATCGCAAGAGCAGTCGTTAATGGGAAGAGGCCGCCACGACCATCCACTCCCGACGGGATTCTCATGTCGGATGCTATGTGGTCCATCACCACACAATGCTGGGCTCAAAAGCCGAGCAGTAGACCTATCACTTCGGAGATCGTTCATATGTTGGAGGTGATCGTCGAGGGGCCGGCATCATAATGCCACCGATGGGTCTCATAATCCAAGTTTCTTTATCTTCGCGATCCGACACCTTGCACTTGTTTCTCAGATCGAGAGTGGCCTGATCAAATTGCGTGTACACCGAAGGTGGTACATAGATATAGAATTCGGAAATACGACAAGTCAGCCAGTGACACCGGTCATCGATATGAATGGAAGCTGGGAAGTCATGGGGCCCATCGACTGCGAGAAGCTTAAGTGACTTGGACGCGCGCCCCGTGAATTCAAGGTGTTAACGAACGGATATCTTTCTCCAGTAAGTAAATGTGTGTTACCTTCGTACATCATATTCACAGCTGTGAAGCTGATCCATCTTTCAGTGTCTATAATCGACGTCAAGTAACGTCCACCACTTGTTCCACTTCACTTCAAGCCTGCTCTTCGTCATGCGCAATATCAAGATCGAGATCACAAAGGCGTTGTCCGACATCACGGCGAGGGTTCGTAGGGCTGACAAGGGCTCTCGCTCGAAGAAACCGAAACCACAGAGTCATCTAGACTCGCAGTCCGTATCTATAATTCCTCACCGTATCCTTATCCTCCTCGATGATTCCAATCCCTCGCTGAAAACCTTGACTGCTTTGCCAGAAGAGACTGCACAGTCTACCCTCACCCAGATATGCCAGGTGTGCTGTTTTCATTTCATTCGCCGCTGTGGAGTCACTGAACAATATTCTAGCTACTCTCGTCTGCTGGAAATGAATTATCAACCGCCTACCAAATTTGCCTACGACGACTCTCATTGAAGCTCGCGATCACATATTGTGTATGTCCAACGGGGCTCAAGTTGGAAGGCGTTCAACGTGAACGACGTCAGCCAATGATGGGGGCATTTGCGCAAGTCTTTTGCGGCACTTACGACGACAACATTGTGGCTATCAAGAAGGTTAGAGTTCCCCACAAAGCGACTGTGGTTGAAAAGAAGGTGAGTACCGATCTGTTGTGGTGAGTAGTCAATATTAGATGACGACGTGAACTGCTTTATTAGGCTATCTATCGCGAATTAATATTGTGGAGTACCTCAGCTCACCAGCATGTTCTGCCAATCCTTGGAGTATCTGAGGACGTCTTTCCTGGAGCACTCTGTATGATCTCTCCATGGATGGAAAATGGTAGTCTGAGGGACTATCTGTATACTCAAAACAGTCAAGGCCACCTGAAAGGAAACGACTTTGTGGTAGCCGTGCACGAATGGGTGAGTTCAGAGCCACTGCGTACTCACATTTGTGATTGTTTCGAGCTGATCACCTAACACAGCTACGTCAAAGTGCGCGAGGATTGGCGTTCTTACACGAGCAAGATATCGTGCATGGGGATATTCACGCGGGAAACATCTTGATTGACGACGCTGGCCAAGTCCGCCTGACTGATTTTGGTTTATTCCTTCTCTCGGAAGGGACAGCCCATAGCTACGACTCGATCCATGGAGGTGGTGCAGACCAATGGAAAGCACCCGAGCTCATTGATCCTGAAATGTTCGGTCTCGGTCCAAATAAACGGCAAACGTTCGCCAGCGACGTGTATGCATTCGGGTGTGCTTGCGTGGAGGTACGTCTGTTCACGGAGCTACTATACTGAAATTGAAACTTCCTATAGCTTTACATTGGAGGGCCACCTTTCGGTACCCTCAATGCTTAACAGCTTGGGTACCATATCGTGAAGGGGAATCGCCCACCGCGACCATCACTCCCAGACAAACGTCCTAGTATACCCAATAATATGTGGGCATTGATGGAACACTGCTGGCATAAGGACCGGTTGAAGCGCCCTTCTGTAGGGCAAGTTGTAAAGAAGTTGACGGAAATCGCGCATCTACCGCTGCCACCTGATGTATCTCCTGTCCCCTTACCCGCACCACACAAAAAGGAAGAACACCTCGAATCCCACTCAGACAGGTAAGTCCACTCGCTGAATCGCGCAGCTCACTTACTCACTTCCCACGTACAGCCTGACGATGTGCGGAGCTACATTGAGAACCTCCTTTCGGAACCTGAAGACGTCCGACTCAGTGCACACGTTAGAGAAATATCTGACAACGACGCGCAGGCGGTTGTGGATGAAGCTTGGAAAGTGAGTCTCGTCGAAGAGAACCTTATATTACGACTACCATCTCATTGTTTATGCTGCAGTATTTGAGATCCCCCGAGTCTGCGGACCGAATGTCGTCTGTAGGGCGAAACATTCTTTTGCGGCTATCTTTGAGGTTGTGTATTCTGCACAACATCTTACCAAATACTTTGTCCATCAGAGGGGTTCAGGTATTGTTCGAGCATGATGAATCAAGGGTATCAGGCGCATTCGCAGATGTTTTCTTTGTCGGAGATTCCCGAGGCCTTTGTGGCGCTGGGAGATCATGATCGCGAGATCTTCAGATCAAGGTCGCGCAACGACGATACCGCATTATGGATAGTGGCTGGATGGTAGAGTAGTTGGGAGATGGTATTTATCTTTCTCCTTTTATATATGGACAGCCTTGTAGAAGTACTACAGTATTTATAGTGTCT